>JAVJIF010020135.1:0-122006 GCA_038442645.1 Agave tequilana | reverse complement strand
GACTATGTAGTTATTGGCTATCTGTCGGTGCACAACCATCAGAGACAGTGGAGCGCATCCTCATCAGGGCAGGTATCCTACCACCACCACTGACATTTACTGTGGCCAATAAAGGCGATGCGCGTGATACCGGAGCAATTGACCTGTCGGCTGGTGGTTTCGCAACGCCAGAGAGCACTTGAACCAAATGGGAAGAAGGTGAAGAGAAAGGCCATTATATGTGCTGATAATGACTTCATAAATGAAGACTTACTGATGAAGGCATCACGTTAGAGTTTTCATGTTTTAGTTATTTTGAGTAATTGTCTTTTTATGTGGGTGTTTAATATCACACCGATTATCCTCTAGAAGTGCTCTTTTATAAAAGCTTATAAAATAGGCATAAGACTTCTTTTTATTATTAGACAATGAATGAATAAAAACTTTTTAGTTAAAATCTCTTGATTGTGCTCTTGAGTTTTGGGTGAGAAGTCGTGGTGCAAGGGGTGTGACGCCCGTAGTGCAAGGGGTGTGAAACAGAATCTATTCAGTTTTTATTTGTAAACTCTAATTTTTTTTTCTATTTCCTTATCAGAATCCTAGTTTTTAATTCATTTGATTCGACGGTGATTGCAATCTAAGTTTTACATCAGTTTGGTATTAGAGCTTAGGTCTCAATTTCTTTCCAGATTTTTCTCCATCTCTTTTAAATCTAAATCCATTTAAAAAATTACCGTAGCAAAATTTCACAACAATTCCTTTGAAAAACCCAAAAATCAAAATCTACGTTGTACATATTCCTTCTCTGAAAATAAAAAAAGAAAAGAAAAAAAATTTACAGTCACTGTTCTTCTTTCCCCTCTTTGCCGACCTCCTCTACCATCACCACCATCGACTCCGCCACCTACTGCTGCATCCAACACCCCCAATCAACATCTCCATCATCATTCATCACCACTATCCCCATCATCATCAACTCCACCACCATCACCTTCAAAGGACATTATCGCCACACCCCTCTCCTCAACCGCCACTTCCCATTTTCATCTTCTCCATCTCCTTCATCAACCAAAATACTCCGATCTGCATCGTCATCATCAGCATCACCCTCGCCCACCTGCACCGTCGTCTTCACGCTGTCAACATCGCCACCAATCTTAAGAGCAGAATCCCACTCCGCCGACTGCCCCAGATCATCACCACGCCTTCCCCGCTCTGCCTCGTGCCATCACCCGCGCATGCTCATGCTCCCTCAGATTAGATCCCTTCATCGCGGTCAAAATTCTCGTCTTTGCCACGTCGTGCCCGTCGGATCTCCTTCGCCATTGTCGCTTAAGGCATCCCAACCCCAGCAAGAGATTGGGAGGAGGAAGAGAACTCAGGTGTGGGTTAAGTAGGCGAGATCCATTTATTAACTCGAGAGGGTTTAAATAGGGTTTAAGTCGGGTTGAAATAAACCAACCTGACTTGTTATAACCCGAACCTGATTCAATTAGTGAACCAGACTTGGCCTAACTGAGCGAACTGACTTAGTCGTCTGACTCAGCGAGCTGACTAGCCTGACTCAACCTGAGCTCAATCTGACTCAGTCCAGATTCAGTTTTGATTTTCCGGAGGCCGTTCTGAGCTCGTTTTAAGCCCGAATCGAGCCATGTTTGAAGCAACAAATTTGTGACGACCAAGACTACGCATCTACAGCTGTCATTTCCAGGTTCGAGCTCCGGTCGTATATTAGATTCAATTCAGCAGAAAGCGCACAACAGTGCAAAAGTCATTTCTCGCTTGTTCGGAGTCTGTTTAGAGCTCTATTCGAAGAGTTTGGTTCATGAATGAGCCCCGGAACTACTGAAGAGAATTCATCACACTTGAGGAGCAGATCTGATCTCAAAAAGCCTGTGTTTGGTGTTGGTACTATCCTTGCAACAGAACATCAGTGTTTCAGGCCACATTTTCAGCCTGATTTGAGTCCAGTTCGAGCCACTGAGATTCTTGGATAATATCTGATTTTTATGCATTGAATCTATTTCATGGGTTTTACTTTTATGAAAAATACATATATACTGATGGTGATGAGAAGGAGATAAAAGGGACATGTATGCAGCTTTTTCATACTTTCGGGAGTCTAATGATCATGATGGGTATGAAAAGTAGGAAAACCAACTTGAAGATTTCTTCAGATATTTCTCCTTGACACCTGCGCAGAAGTGCCACTATGCTCAAATGAATCTGGCTGGAGGAGCTTATTGGCAGTGGGAAGACAGTCATATCGACCGTCAAGATTGACTTATCTTACAAGAGTTTCTTCGTACTCTGTATGCTTCACACTTCGAGGGGTCACAATTCAGCGATCTGATTGCTGAATGTAAAGATATCCTCACTTGCATGATGCATATGCTAGAAAGTAAGGAGGTAGAGCTTGTTGAAGATTCAGAACCAGAGCCAGAAGTTATTGATAAGTCAGGGCCAGAAGTTGTTGCTGAGTTGGTGCCACAGTAAGAAGAGATTTCTCCACGGCTCCTGGAAGTTGTAGAGCTGTCTATTGAGACCCTTGTAAATTTTTCAGTAGAGCCTTCTATGGATCTAGTATTGACTGTGGCAACTGTGAATGAAGACCTCATTATTTTTTTTTTAGATCGCCTGATGTGTACAATCCCTTGCAGATCCTTATCTAGAAGCCAGTTTCGCAGGAGATCAGTATATTGGTATATGAGTTAGATATCAGTAGAGCTGAGTTGACCTGTCATGCTGCATGTATCTTGCTCGAGCTCTCATTGACTGCTACCTGTTTGTCACAGCAGCCGGCTCCACCTCCACCACCTTGGTCTCGATGTGATGCACTAGTGCTGCTACCACGACCACCATCATGGCCCGATTGAGATGCTTCATAAGGGGTGTCATCACTCGACAAGGTTGAGACTCTCCCACCTGGGGAAAATGATGAGAATATCACACCAGAGTTTTCTTTCCCTAGTTTATTTTGAATAGCTGTCTTTTTCTGTGGGTGTTTAGTACCACATCAGTTGTTCTCTAGAAGTGTTTTTTTGTAAAAGCCTCTAAATAGGCATCAATTTTTTATTATTATTAGACAATGAATGAATTAAAACTTTTCAGTTAAAATCTCTTGAGTGTGCTATTGAGTTTTGGGTGTGAAGCCTTTGATGCAGGGGGTGTGAAGCTCAACTTATCCTCATATTATCTCTAAACCATAATTTTTCTTTTACATTTTCTTTTCAAAACCCTAGTTCTCAATTCATTTGATTCGAAGGTGATTGCGATTCAAGTTTTACATCACTTACACAAATGTAAAATCTAGTTTCTTATGAATGTTATGCTTGATTTTCTGTTTCGAACCGATTTGTCAAGTTTGCTAGGGTTTGTCCGAACCTTTCGAGTCTAAAGCTTGTGTGTGCAACGTGTTTCTTGTTTTTCGAGCATATTACACAGAATCTATAATTAACATGTTTTCTAGCATATTACATAGTTTCAGCTGTATAACATGAGTTATGATAAACACGAGTATCGTACATAGATACAGTAATTCATAAAGATTCAGAATATGTGTGCATCATGGATAAAGTGATAATGAGACGTGTCGGCATTTATTATAACATGAATTTGGAAGATTATTTCCTTCAAAAAAAAAAAAATGAATTTACAAGAATATACTCAAATGTTATAGTGTATTTTGAGTTCAAACTTCCTATAGTCAGAAAGTCATCAAATAATATTTAGCACATTTACAAATCAAATGACATAGTGAAACATCATTCGAACGAGAATTTTAACTTTGTAGTCTTTGGTGCATTTATGACACGTAGGATGTATCCTAAACTTATAAATACATCAATATTCATGATACGTATCCTGATCCGGACACGTAAAAATTGACGGAGCAATCAACGATTAGCACATTGTTTTGTGCTCCTCAAAGCATGAAAAAGAGGTTTTTTTTAAATTTTTTATTTATTTATTTTTTTAAAATCAAAGTGGTTAGCGACTCCACTCTCCATCAAAGCAAAATCTTGACAATTTATTTTAGAAAAATCAAAATAATTGGTAAGAGAATTCGATGACTCAGCAAATAGCAAACAAAATCTTGACAATTTTATTTTAGAAAAATCAAAATAATTGGTAAGAGAATTTGATGACTCACCAACAGAAAAAGCACAAAGCAGAATCACTCTTATCCGATCGCTCTCCACCGTCCGATCTTTTGGAGGGAAAGATAATTTTCCTCGAAGCTTATATTTTTAGTTTGTTTTTTTTTTTTTTCAATTTCAATTTTAAATTACTTTTCGTATTTTAAGACATTTTGTTTTAGGGCCATATCCATTTTTCCGTTATCGTCGCTGACTCTCGCTTTCTTAGGATTCCAATCCAGGGGCACGATTGTAAACTATCGCCGAAGCTCGAGGGTATAATGCCCTCCTTTCCCATTCTCCGCTCGCTTCTCTCTCCTCTACTTCACTGCGTGTGTGAGAGAGAGAGAGAGAGGAGCCTGAGATCTTGGTGCTGTTCTTCTCTGATCGTCTCTCGATTTGATGATTCAGGCAGGTGATTTTTTTATCCTTTTTGGTCTTAATTTGGAGATATTAGGTCATTGATTCGATTTTTTTTTTTTTTGATATGTTTTTCATCGGATTAATTAGTAGATCAACTGTTTTTAATCGTTTGGGTTTGAATTTGTTGTACCTTTATCTTGTTTGTCAGAAAGTTGGCTCCTTTTTCCCCCATTTGGAGATATTAGTTCCCCTGTGCAAGGAGATTGTTGAGAGAAGTGCTGGTGTTTGCTTCATATGGCGCACCTGAAGAGTGTGATGGAGCAGTTATCAGGGTTTTTTTTCCCTGATCTTTTAAGCTTCTTGGTATTTTGTCGTTGCGAGTTTAGTTGAAATGTGGCACTTTGTATTCTGTATTCTGCGAGGTAAGGAGCAAGGCATGAGAAATCAGAAAATCACGCCAGTAGATGCAATTTTTAGCTCTATTTAGTTTAGGATTACGAATTCAACTCTTGGCTTTATTTAACTCAACTAATTGATTGAGTTAAGGATTCTATGATTTGATTCTGATTTATGGTCACCTGAGCTAGCCATCTGCAAGGAACTATGAATTGAAGTTTAAATGTCTGTTTAGGGTGTACAAGTACTAGTTTGACTTTCTAATGACTTTAGAAGATTAGTTGCACAAATAATCAGATTAAAAACCAAGAATGAGACTAATTAGGTGTTTGTATTGTATTTGGTTATTATCAATTTTGCGATACAAATTTGTTTTGAAATTTCTAATAAATGAATGCTATTTTCCAAGTGGACTTCACCACAGAAATGTAGTTGTTAGGTTCTGCATCTTTCTAATTTTATAAGAGGTTTTCAGGGATTTAAGGATTGTTCATTATGATTCATGACTCTATTTGGTAGAGGGGTCAGTCTATAACCTCCATTTATGTAGCTAGCTGAAAATTTTATATCTTGTGATATAATTTAGTACGTGTCTTATATCCCATTTATGTCTAGACGCATGTTTGAGTTCCGTGTCTATACTTGAAAGTTGAAATTGATCCATCATGACTTGGAGCTCATTGGTTGAGTCATGGAAACAGCCTCACTGCAATGCTGAATGCTGCGTACATACGGTCCTCCACGCAGCCACAATGATGGGAGCCTTGTAAATTGATGCCCTTCTTTACTTGACTGAATTAAGGGAAGTATTGTTGAGTGGTGGTGGTAGGCTGCCCTTTTCGTTTTCAAAATGGTCAAGACTTTCCCTTGGGCATGGTAAGATAAGTTGGCCGTTATTATATGTTCATCCTTGATAGATGGCTGCTCTCTTTCATGTTATTCTGAGCTTCTGTTGGTGTGGTTCTCTCTTCTGGTTTCCTGCGGGATAAGATGAGTTTTGGGTTTAGCGTCCAAACTTCTTTGAGCAAAGAACAAGATAAACTAATTGTAGAGTCTCCAGATACATAGGGACAGGATCTAACATTGGTTTTATTAGTAGCAATAGACGTCTCAACAGTTTCTGCACTACATAGGCAATGATTGAACCACCAATGGTTCCAACAGTTTCTTCACTATGCAATAAGACTCAAGCCATCAGTGAAAACCCACAATGTTGATAGTTGTTGAATCTCCAGCTATGGACATTTTGCACATAATGTTTTTTTTTTTCCAGTTTTTTTTTAACTTCATGGCTTATTACCACAATAACTACTTATTATTAAATTTTTCCAGGTAAAATCTCAAAGGAGTAAGTGCTAGCTTAGATTTTTAATTACATTTGCATGATATCGTAGAGTGCATTTTTTTTGTCATTTGTTCATGTAAAGAAATTTTGAACTAGATAGAATTTTAGGGAAATCTGGAATTTCTTAGGTCAAAGTGCTCCAGATCTGATGTTCATGGGTTTTTCCCCCATGCTTTAGCTTTCCTTTTTTTTTTTTTTCCTCATCTGTGGTTATAAATGTTGTGAAGTAGGATACAATATTCACAGAAGGAATCTGGTGGATGAAATGAACGAACTTGGAAAGTTGAGGACATCCATCATGACGGAAAAATGCTCAAGAAGTAATGAAGTGGTCATGTGTTCTAGACCAAGGAAACAGAGCGTCAGGTACAGTCATTTTACTTGTTCTTTGTCAAATAGCTTTTTTTTTTTTTTGGGGGGGGGGACCCAATGGGATTCCATTTTCATATTAAAAGAAAGCACTGTGATCTTGGTTTATTTCGATAAGATAATAAAAAATTATAAAACCATTAACAATATTAACAATAAGAAATTAGCATAAATAAGTTATGTGAAATATATTGTAGAGTTAGTAATAGCAAATAATGTTTTTCCCATTAACAATAAAATTTAATGTCCAAAAACATTATAAAATCATTGATGATGACATAATTGTAGGGGAGAAGATAAAATCTTGTTGATAGAGTTTTTTAACTCAGTGGAGAAGATAGCCAGATATTTAGAGTTCAACGATGTGCACAATGAAACAGAGCATTGCTGAAGACAGAGCGTCAGTTGACCGACGTGCACGAAGTGCACATTGGAAGAAGAAAAGAGCAGGGTCGGTCGACCGACATGCACATCAGTGGAGAAAGGCAAAGTCGTTTGATCACCCTGTCGACCAACCAGAAGAAGCGCAACACAGCATGGTGAAGCCGGTTGACTGCGTAGTTGACCGTCTATGCGCCTGCGGGGTCAATCACTCATCAGTTCTGCCAGTTTTCTGTTTGAATTCGGAGGTTTTCTTATCCGATTTTAGAGTTTTTGGCTTTTTTTCTGCGTGAATTCTCTGACTATATATTAAGGGATATTGTCCCCATTAATGGTAACTTTGAAGTAACCTTGAAAGGTGATTTGTATTGAGAGTTTTAGAGTTTGTTTGAGAGAATTCTACGACCCAATGCGTAGTTTCTCTAATTTGGATCTTCAGCTTAATTTGTAACCCTTGTAACACTGTTGGTTGAATAAAATCTTCTCCCTTCTGCCCGAAAACTTAGGCAAGTTGTCGGTCCTCATTAAATCTCATTTTCTCTCTTTGTATTTGTAATTGTGCTATATTGGTTGGTGATTGACACGACATTGTAATACTAATCTTTGTGATAGTGTGTTGGATTCATCCGGAAGGCGCAACAAGTGGTATCGAGCTCCCAGGTTCGGCTGGGATCGTTTGTCGACCCCAAGAGCGTCGTGGTCTGTTCGGCGAAGATCGTATGTCGATCTCGGAGCGGTGTTAGACTGTTCATGGGATCGTGTGTCGATCACAGAACAACGTTGGTTCTGTTCGTTGGGATCGGTTTGGGTGGAGTAGATCGTTCGAAAACTCGTCTAGAGTTTCACTTTGAGATAAAAGTTCGATCTTTATCTAGTTTGGATCTACTTTATGTTGATATTTCGCATTGTAGTTGGTGTTTTATGGAGGAGATAGTCGAGGTTAATTAGTCCACAGTGAAGACCGTGAACATCCACCAATCGAAGATCAATGTGATGAAGTTTGATGGCACAAACAACTTCAATGTGTGGAGATGCGAAGCGATGGATGCACTGAATTTGAAAGACATGTTGCTTTTGCAAGAGAAACGAGCAGAGGCTTCAGAGAATGATTGGAACAAGATGAATCGGATGACGTGTCGCATCATTAGGTCTTATTTGACATAAGACATCAAGTATCATGTGATGACGAAAACTATAAAGAAAATTTGGGAGACCAATGAGAGTAAGTATTTCACAAAGAGCACGGAGAATTGCTTTTATTTGAAGATGAGGTTTTACATTTTCAATTGAAAAATGAATCTCCATTGGTGAGCACATAAATAACTACACGAAGCTTCTTACAGACCTAGCTAACATGGATGAAGTGATTAAAGACAAGGACAAGGCGTTGATTTTACTGAGTTCTTTTTTGGATGAAGAGTCGAGACCTTCGTTTTAACATTGATCAATGGTAAGTCTTCACTTAGTTAGAATAATGTGTCGGCTACTCTTGTGAATCACGAGGTAAGGAGCAAGGATAAAGAGTCTTCTACTAGTAGCACAACAACAGCAGCTTTGATTGCACGAGAAATTTGTTCCAATTATCGGAAGGGTAAGGGAGATGTTGGTAAGTTCAAGACTGGTAATCACAAATTGAGAAAGAATCAGTGTGCTTTCTGCAAAGAAAGACATTAAAAGATTGATTGTCCAAGGCTCAAGAAGAAGAAGGGACCGAAATCAAGCAAATATCGCACAAGCGGTTGGTACTGATTCTGACTCTTCAGTGTTTTTTCTATTACTCTTACAGTTTGCTACTCAGAGGTATTTGAGTAGATTTTGGATACAGGTGCTATGTATCACATTTGTCTCAAGCGGGAGTAATTTTCTAGTCTTTGATAAACTAGATGGAGGCTTGGTATCGTTCAGAGATGGACACATGCCAAATTGAAGGGATAGGTACAATTCGCATAAAGTTGTCAGATGTGATGGTGAGAGAGTTAAAGGATGTAAGATGTTCTTCAGTTGAAAAACTTTATCTCAGTTGAAGCTTTAGAGGTGAAGGGCTTGAGAGGGACTTTTAGAGAACACGTTCTCAAGATGTCCAATGGCTCATTGGTTCTGACGGGCAATCGACGCAACGATTTATACTACTTGAAGGGTAATGCAGTTACTGAAAATTTGATAGCTTCAGAATGTTTGGATCGCGATTCTACTAGGTTATAGCAAATGAGGCTCGGGTATGTTGGCATGAATTCTTTGCAAGCTTTGACAAAGAAATGATTATTGAAGTGTGCATTGACCTGCAATTTGAAATTTTGTGACAATTGTGTTCTAGACAAGAAAATAAAGGTGAACTTTGGCACCGTTATTCACCGCTCGAAAAGTCTTCTTGATTGTGTTCACATTGATGTTTGGGTCTATCAAGACTACATCGCTTGGAGGCCATCGGTACTTTGTCTCTTTTGTTGATGATTTGTCTAAGCGTTGTTAGGTATACCCTATGAGACAAATGTTTGAATTCCTATATTTGTTCGTGAAGTGGAAGAATTTGATGGAAAAACAGACCGGTAGGAAGATTAATGTGCTCTAATATGATCATGTTAGGAAGTACAAGGATCGTTTACTGCGATTTGACCAGAACAATAGTATTAGTATTCACTTCACAATTGAAAAACAGATTGGAGTGGTTAAGAATATGAATCGTGGCTTACTGGAGAAGGTTCGGTATTTATTGTCTAATGCATCATTAGACAAAATGTTTTGGGCTGAGACTTTGGTATATGCTAGCCATCTCATGAATAGGTTGTCATCAACTGGAATAGGAGTAAACTCTATTGGATATTTGGTCAGGTGGACCTGCTCAAGACTATAGTTTGTTACAGATACTTGAACGTCGACCTACTTTGGAGTCAAAGATGACAAGTTGAATCCACGAGAAAAAATGTTTGTACTTTTGGGAGTCAAATGTTGAAAAGTTACAAGTTACGGGACTCCGAAAATAAGAAGATTGTGTGAGCATGTGTATCACATTTGATAAGCCTTCATTGTTAAAGTATTCCGTCTCTCAGCAGGTGGAGAGGATGAAGATCAATTATGTATCGTAGCGGGTAGAGATTGATGGTACTCCACCATCTGCAGTTGTTTCAGTATCAATTAGAATCTCACTGGATATGACACCGGGTTGAGATCATGTAGCCGTTTTGAATGTTGAACATGTTAATTTGATTGCAACAAAAAGAAGCAAGAAGAATCCACAAAAATAGGTCGTGAAAAGCGTGGATTTCAAGTTATTGAGCTAGATGAGCTCAAGTTGAAGACCATTGTTCTCCATGATGATCGTGATGGTAAGATACATATGACTTAGCCAATTGGGTTCGTTGCTGTAAATTTGGTATCCGTTGATGGTTGAGCTTTTTCGGAGCTCGTTTGGATGAACTACGGGTGGCTTGATCCCTTGTGCATGGGGTATATAAGCAGCTGCAATGGAGCAGCCAGTTGTTGAACTGAAGTTGGCAATTCATGGTGTTTAGCTCAGATTTGAAAAATCTTCACCAAGGTGGAGAATTGTTGGGGAGAAAATAAAATCTTGTTAGAATTTTTTTAACTCATTGGAGAAGATAGCCAGATATTTGGAGTTCAACGGTGTGCATAATAGAATGGAGCATCCCTGAAGACAGAGGGTCGGTCGACCGCCCGGTTGACCGAAGCGGTCGATCGACGTGCACGAGGTGCACATTGGAAGAAAGGAGTAAGGTCGGTTGACCAACATGCACAACAATGGAGACAGGTGAAGTCGATCGACCACCTGCTCGACCGACCAGAATAAGCGCAACGCAACATGGTGAAGTCGGTCGACCACCCGGTCGACCGTCTAGAACGCACAATTGGCACCTGCACAACTAGCGGTTGATCACTTATCGGTTCTGTCAGTTTTCTATTTGAATTCTGACTTCGTTTGTGATCCGATTTCAGAGTTTTTGTTTTTTTTCGTGAATTCTCTGGCTATATATTGAGGGTATTGTCCCCATTGATGGTAGTCTTAAGAGGTGATTTGTATTGAGAGTTCTTGTGTTAATTTGGTTGAGAGAATTTTACGACATAGTGTATAGTTTCTCTATTTTGGATCTTCGGATTAATTTGTAACCCTTGTAACTCTGTTAGTTAAATAACATCTTCTCTTTCTGCCCTGAGGACGTAAGCAAGTTGTCAAACCTCGTTAAATATTGTATTTTCTCTTTATATTGTGTTTGTGCTATATTGGTTCGTGATTGACACGGCATTGTTCGAACGCTGATCTTGGTGATTGGCGTGTTGGAATCTTCTGGAGGGTGCAACAGTAATATCTGTAGTCAACCATTGCAACCAATACTAATAATAAATGATTTATTACTTAAACTATTAATATAAATCATCTCTCTCAAAAGTAATATAATTATTGTTTATAATATATTTTGTTTAACTGTTAATAAATAAAAAAAGCTTACTTGTGCAAAAATAAATTATTATAACACTATAACAACAACAATAGAAGATTCTACTCATGTTTATTCCTTTCCACATTATGCAGTCTTCATTTACATTACAGATCTATTACAGAGGCATTCTCTTTCCTCCACTAATTTCTATTCAATTTATAACAAATTTCCATTACCAATAAAAAGATAAAAATGAAAAAAAAAATCCATCTTCATCGTTACCCCCTTTCCCCCACTTATACTCCCAACACCAAAACTTGAACTAAACACCTATCCACCAAACGACTAGATCCCACAAATTGTGGCAAGATCAGATCGTTGCAAGGGAGTTCTCCACTAAGCTACTCCATTGAGCATTTCCTTGTGCTTCTCTCTTTGGGGGTGTTTGGATGCAAGGAAGTGGGCAGAAGTAAGGAAGGAAATGAGGAAGTATAATTGCTTACTTCCCTATCTATCCAAATACCGGAAAAGGAAAATAAGAAAACTCCTTTTCCTTCTCTCTTTTCTCTTTTTACACAACCATTTCCTCACTTCCAAAGTGCTACAGTTAATTTTGTGGTCATGTAAATCTCATTTATAATAAGTTGTAACACAAAACAGTTAATTTTTTGATCATGTAAATCTCACTTGCATTCTAATTACAGTCTATTTTTTATTTTTCTTAATTAATTTTTATTTTAATATTATTTTGCGGTCAACTTTGTGGTCAACTTTTCCACTTTCACTTTCACATTACCATCCAAACACCGGAAAAAACATAACATTTTTCAAATCACACTTCCTAACAACATCCAAACACCGGAAAACTTACTAACCAATTTCCAAGTTTCAAAGGGAACTATTACTAATTCCTCACTTTCTTACTTCCTCACTTCCACCGTCAACCAAACAGGAAACAAACCATGGAATTCTTCAATACCTCCATTAATGTTCTCCAATTTACCTCCTTTTCCAAGCCTGAGGGTTGTAAGGACTTGGGGCATCATCCCAAAAGACTAGCCTTCTAGTGGAGTAGCCCAAGTTCTTATATACCAAGATCATTTTCATGTCTAGCTGATGTGGGATTATTTGTTCGCACAAATCCCAACAATCCCCCTCTAGAACAAAAAGTCTCCCTGTAAGCTTATCTTCACACCTGGAAGACTCGAGAGATCGAGATCCTCTTTACTGTGTTGAAGCACACGCCTTACGGGAAGTAGGATTGTAGTCTGTAAACTCCTCTCAACGCGTTGATGAGGGCACGCCTTATGTGGAGCAAGAGCACTGCTGCTAAATTTCTTGAGAGCAACTAGCTTTACAAAGGCTTTTTACTGCGCCTTTATGCCCTGGGGATCAAACACTACCCCATACATAACAACTAAGTTCAGGGCATGACTCTGATACCACTTGTAAGGACTTGAAACACCATCCCAAAAGACTACTAGGTGGAGTAGCTTATATACCCAAGACCATTCCCATGTCTAGCCGACGTGGGACTATTTGTTCGCACAAATCCCAACAAGGGTATCCTCTCCTTGCGTGCTAGCAATGGAGGTTGATGGTGGCCCGAGATAGAGGGAGCAAAAGGGGGATGTGAGGGCTGGTGTAGGTTTCAATCTGCTCAAGGAAAAACAACAGCGAAGGAAAAGAAATGAGTAAAATGTAAATGGGATTGATGGGAGAAACTGTGAAGGCAATTTGGTAATGGGGAGGAGCTTGGAGTCTGTTGATGGCTGAAAGAAGATACAGTCTGATAAGAAGAAGAAACATAAATTATAGTTACAGGTTTCATACCACAAGACAAATCACCTGCAGAGCGCATGCTAACTTGAGGAACAAGTGACAAGTAGTAGGGGGTGGTTATCAGTAAAGTAGCTAGATCGTTTGAGGGAGTTTCTTATAGTTTTAATAGTGCGAGGTGGTTTTTCCTCTCAAATATTGTACTGGGTAATTTCAAATAATCTAGCTTTTTAAGTTTCTTACACTTCAGTTAGTTGATTATACTTTAACTATACGTATGTTGCTGGAATCACCAAAAATCTACTTCAACTATGCATATGCGACAAATCTTTGGTTGAAAACAAAATTTTTCTTACCGAAATCTACAGCAATGTAGCTTATATTTTGCCTGGATTACTGTTTTCCACGGTGTAGTTTACTTAATTTGCTTATGAAATGGCTCCTATTTGCCCTCATCATTCCTGATTCTTGCAGCAAACATGGGTTAAAATTCCAGGCCGTCTAGAGAGTCCAATGAGTAGAGGATTGCAGAAGATCTTTCAAACATCCTCATGAGCAAGGTCTGTGAGATTGCTCTGCTTCTTGTTTCAACTCTCTTTCAAGTTATTTTATTTCATTAAGACCATTTGTATGTCCCTCCATTTTGTTAATTGGACATACCACGATTGAATCAAAATATACTATATGAGTATTTGTGATCATCTTCAGGCTTCACCGCCCCTCTATTCTGGTTCCCGCCAGTTCGTTCTGGTAACCCTCTCATTCATGACGCCCATTTCCGCGAGCAGAGGCAGTCCCAGCTACCAGCATTAGGTTCCAAACTTCCAACTGCAGTACTCTGAGGCATTTTGTCAATGGCCTGAGATTCTGCCCTCTCAAATTAATTAGAGGCTCAACAGTGTCATTGGCTGCTCTCATGCATGCATGTTCTGTATCTCTCTCGGCTTTTCGCCCTTGTCAGTGATGTGTGTTTCAGAATCTCTGTTCATGTTAAAGTGTCCTCATTTGCTTGTACATGTCAATATGCTGATGATAGCAATCGGTTCTCGTCACCAGAGTTTGGCTGTCAACTAGGTTTAGTAAATAAATTAATGAGTCAGGCTTCATGTGACAGATTACTGGAATAAGTGTTATATATTGATATTTGTGAAGCTAAAAAGTATATTGCTATCTTCTGTATTTGCTTAATTAATGTGTTTTACTGTGCCATAGCTCTCGATGACTTGAATGATTACGATGAACAATGATTTTCAACAGTGCACAGTTCATCAAGCTTAGATGATTCCAATTTCTGATAAGCAATAGCTAACCCTAACCCTAACACACTCTGCAGCAAAAGGGAAGGGAGGTTATCAATGTGGCTCATCCCCCACACAAGCTCTAACTTGGGGCTTCCTCTTGTCCTTTGATAACGAGCCCCTCGACGAGAAGCTACCTCTTTTTCACTGCAACTCTCTTTCTGTGCAAACACCTGGATGTATGCTGAAACTGAATTGACTTTCGAAATGCAACGCATTGATCAACTGTAACTAACTGACTGGTTACTCGGACTGTATGGGCTTCAAAAACTTATTGCAAGAGAAAGGAGGACGTCCTCGGCCTTCCCATCTCCTATGACCAAGCTCAGGCCTCTCTTCATCAGATTCATCTTCAAGTCGCTCAGGCGTTCTATCAAAAACTTTCCTCTCAGATCAGAGTTCATTCATGGCTTCCTCTCATGATCACCCACCAGCTCAGCATCTTTTTCTTCCCTTTCCTAGCACACCGCCACATCCTCCCCATGGCCAACCTCGTCAGACTCTTCACCGAATCAACTCCACCATCATCACCACTCCAGCAAACGCCGCCCTCATCCGCCCCGTTCTCAACTCCCACCGCTCGATCAACCTCCTCCTCCTCCCATTCCCGTCCACCACCAAAACCGACCTCCCCGCCGGCTGCGAGAACACTGCCTCCCTCCCCCACCCCCACTCCCTCCACATCCTCAACCTGTTCAAAGCCATCGACCTCCTCCACAAGCACCATCCCGACTTCTTGATCTCCGACTGAATCTACGCTTGGACCACCGACCTCGCGCACTCTCTGGGGATACCGAGGCTCATCTTCCAGTTCTGTGGTAGCTTTCCCAAGGTCGGCTGTGACCTAATACACAAGCATAAGCCACATCTTGGCAATCATAATAACATTTCAATGCCATTTCAAATACCTGATGTTCCTCATAGGATCGAGATGATGAAGATCGAGTTACCAGTCGTTTTCGACCATCCTTTCGCATTTGACAGGTTACAAGATCCCAAGATGAAGAGTTACCGCATTGTTATGAACAGCTTCCACGAACTAGAGCCGTGGTGCATCAAGTTTGTTAGAGGGACAAGGAAGTCGGGCCAGTAGATCTCGGTGACCAGAACGACGACAAAGACAACCCTATAACGAAATGGCTAGATTCCAAGGATCCTCCAATAGTCATCTATCTTTGCTTTGGCAGCGAATGTATCTTCGAGTCTGAGCAAATAAAAGAGAGAGCGTGGGGATTGGAGGAATCCGATCACCTGTTTGTGTGGGTGTCGAGAGGAAAGGATATCGTGTTGCCAGATGAATTCGAGGAGGGGATGATGAAAGGGAAAGGGCTGATTGTGCGGGGGTGGGTGCCGCAGGTGAGGATTCTGAACCACCCTGCAGTTGGGGATTTGCGACACACTGCGGATGGAACTTGATAATGCAAGGAGTGAGTGCAGGGTTGCCGATGGCTGCTGCACTCAGAGCAGTTCGTCAATGAGAAGCTGGTGGTGGACGTGTTGCGGATTGGGGTGAGGGTGTTGAAAGCGCCAGGTGGTATTGTTGACAAGGAGGCTGTGAGGAAGTCGGTGGAATCGTTGGTGGAAGGAGGGGAAGAGAGCTTAGAAAGGAGGAGGAGAGCAAAGAAGTATCAAGCAAAGGCGCGAGCAGCAATGGAGGAAGGGGGGGCATCTTACAAAGATTTGAGCCGGTTGATTGAAGAGATGGAGGAGAATGCTAAGAAGAGAAGAATAGGTAGGATGAAGGAAATTGAAGGAGACGAATAGTCAGAATATAGATGCAGCATTATGTTCCTATCATTTTTAGCATATCTGATTTCACCATATAAAAAAAATTTATCAGAACATCATGCATGGTTTGCTAAGAATATGCATCATAAATGCAGGTTAAAATGTTATCTAAAATGAATTAATATATAAACAACTATCACGCTTTCATGTCTTAGGTTCTCATTGAAACTATTTATACAAATCTTCCTATTGAAAAAAGAGAGTGTTGTATTATTCTGTGTCTTCTACAGTCTTAAAAATGTCCTAAATTTAAATGTGTTGATCATAGCCATCATAAGATAACTTATATTAGTTATAACCCTCTAACATTTGAAACGATCCTACATATTGCTAACTTCTTTTCCTCATCTCAACTTCTTCTATCTGTTGTTTGATTTCACACAAAACATCATCTTCAACCTATATTACGACTTCAAATCACTCCTTAGAAACTATTGCACCACCTCCTATAACTTCACGCCACCAGCCATCTGTGGGATCAGAAGAGAGAAAAACGTTATGTCTATACTGTGGAAAACACCAAACATTGTACATTTTGTTATAAAACCTATTGAAAACTTCCAATCATATCTCTAATAATCCAAGGATTCCCTTTACAGTTATGTCTTTCAACAAGCTAACATTATGTACACGCTGCATATCACCGTTTCAATTCTTCTGAATATACTCAATGTAATATGTTAAAACTAAAAAATTTACATTTTCTGGATGAAATGAATTTAGCATGTCAAATGATACATGTTTCGAAGCAGATTAAGTTGAGCCTGAGATTCTGAAAAACTCTCTCAGCAGCTATAAAATACATCACCTGAAAGGCAGATAGCAGGACTGATAACACTGTCCAGGTACCTTCAGCATGTAAGAGACTCATGATTGTACTAGTGATGATATTTCTGCCCTTTGAGTATAGTCCATGCTCTGAAAAGCCAATGCAGCAGATTTTGTTAATCTATTTGCAAACTAAGCAATACCAAACAGTGTGATAAATATAGAATCCAAACACCAAATGTATAAAGAACTAAGCGATACCAAACATGTGGTGTATACCTATAAAGTTGCTCCATTAAGACTACTAATGCAATTTGGTGATTTAAAACCATGGACGACAATCTAATTGTGACATTTGCACGTGCTCTCACTTGCGCCCCATGACCATATGGACCACCAATGCAAAATGATAGTCTTGATGAACCCTGCAAGAAATTTGAAGGCAAACAAGCATGTTAACTTTTTTTGAAAAACCCTGCAAGAAATTTGAAGGCAAACGAGCATGTTAACTTTTTTAGAAAACAGTTACATTAGCAGTCATTATGTGCAGTGAATATCACGAATATAGATATAGTGTAATGTAGTAAAGAAATTATAACAACCCAAGAAAAAATCATCCGTAATCTGATTGACACGTTAGTGGGTATTGTTTTTCGAGTTCTTCATGAAAACAAAAACATCATATATGTGTGTATTTATATACTTTCTCAAATCCCTTTGCTTCTGAATTTTATTTTCCCAAAAATGACCACTTAAGTAAACACAACTATTTCATGTGTCTTCATAAGCATGTAGGTTAAATCACTTCCTGTTCTTCATTGAGAGAAATAAGTGCAATAATGTCTACTAAATTTTGAAACTTGAGTGATCAAAGATCAAGTGCATACTGTTCTCCCTGCATCTTCCACCAAACTGGCCATTTGCTCAGACCCAATATCGGCTCCATGCTCATCCAAGACAACCACCTGATAGAATATTCCAAAATAAATAAACAAGAAAAAAACTTTCCAAGCAATCATACAACAATTCAGTTGTCATACAAGACGCAGAGTGTACGATAGGATTAATTTGCATCCAATTGTGATTTAACTACACTTTGGGTTGGATTCTTGGATAAAAAGAAAAAAAATGGAGCAAAAGTTGACATTTGTGCAGAATTCTATAATGGTTTTGTTTACTTTTTGCAAATGAGCTGAATGCAAAAAAGCACTGCACACAAATAGTGAAGCCCATAGGAGGGACACATATAGCCTCTTGTCAACCCATCTTAAGATCTTGCCCCCAATTTGACGTGTATGCATGGGATTTGTACTCATTTCCTGAAAATGCAAAAGCTAATGATGAACCATCCATTTGAAGACCCAGTCCATTTATCTTAATTTCATCTGCCTTCTCGACTAAAGCGAAAAAATGAAATGATTTGGACATTCTTGCTTATGAAGATAGAGCTTATAGAACAATACAATTTCAAAACAGCGGAAGGCACAAGATTGACAGCATTGAATTTGCAATCAAAATGGCCTGGTGCAGAATTACATATGATATTAAAGCAGTAGGATGATCTTCATGGAAACCCTGAACCCCTGCCTCTCCAACCACCCTCCACTTTTCTGTCTGTGTACATTGTGTATATAAGTCAATTGAATGTATGCTTTCAAAAGTCAATATAGAGAAACAGTAGAGTTAAGATTCACACAAGAAACATATCCCATGACTAGTAGAATTATAGAGAATTGGAGATGCATGTTACAAGAAATGTTTCTAACAACCAAATAATATTCTCATGTAAGATAAGTGGGCATATTAAGCTGTGTGAATGTAGCAATGAAAGGCTTTAAAGTCGTACCCAATCATCAGGTTTGAGTTGTTGCATGATGCTGATGTCTTCTGCTTCAATCTGAGCCTTCACATTGCTGCTTGAACAATATGCACCAAATGTATATTATACTAGACAAAGTAGCTAGAGGAGTCTTACCCAAATAGTACAACCTTTGGGGGGGTGGGGGGTGGGGGGGGGGGGTGGAATAATCACTGACAAGTAGAAGAAACCCATGTTGACATATAGAAAGCATATATATCATTATAAAAAGACACATAAAAGCATATAAAGTATAAGCTAGCTAATATGCAATATGTAGATACTCTCACCAGTTTCAAGGTTTATGCGACAAACATGTTTTCAAGATACACACTACGGTGGAGACAAGAAAGTTTTTCAGTGTGAGTGGAATAGAACAAGACTTGATTTTGTGCATGTGAGAGGCATGTGCACTGAGATAAGAATTTAAACTCTAAAGTGCATATTGAAACGTATTTCCTCAGATAGATGTGGATATAGATTGATAAAACTTATTGAGATTTGATTAGGGAAAAAAGAATTAGTTATAAATCTAATTTTTAAATTAATAGTTATGACCCTTGATCCTAAATTAATAACATGATAGAATCTTCAAATTATTAAATACATCCTAATTACTTTTGGTATTTAGTGAGTTTCTATCTAAATTAATTGGTAATTGCAATTAGTTTTTAATGTATTAATCAGCCAAAAAATAAAAGAGAAATCATAGCCAATATATGACTTTTAATAACCTAGTCCCAAATCTTACCACCTGAGTTTGCCCTCAAATATGTTTCTTTTATGAATGACAAATTCTTAAACTGGAAGGGTGTTATTTCAAAACGTTAAGGTTCTATGGAAGTTCTCAAATTTTCAGTAAAATCAAGTGTGAGAGTCCACCCACCCTCCGCTACATGTAGATCCGCACCTCGATACACACACATCCAACAACACACGAAGATAGATAACATCATCACCAAGAAGCAACGTTACCAGGATGCTCCATTGTTATAAAAGAATTTGTGTCGGACACTAAGACATGACACATGGACCAAGTTCCATAGCACGCTCATGTAAAAAGGAAAAAGAAAATGCGTTATCATTGTATTTAAAAAAAACAGATGGAAAGGCTCAAAGAATATTGGACAGGATCCACAGGGAAGAACAGGAACAAGAGGAATCAATGAGTTCTTTATTTTATTTTATTTTTCAATCCTACTATCATCCAAACTCTTTCATACTTTTCATTTATGATGCCATAATAGATAAATAAATAGGGTTAAAAAGAACCTGTTGCTTCAATAAATAGTGTGCATGTGTGTGCATGTGTGTGCATTTGTGTCTTTGTATCCTATTTTTTAAACACTGTTGGGCACACTTTAGGTCTCTTGTGTATCCCATGTCCATATAATATTGCCCAGAAAAGAGAAGTTTTACAAATGTCATGGAACATTATATATGTGCACACATCATGTACTCCAAAAAATAACTATATCAGCTGGTGTGTGTCAAAATTAACTTTAGCTGCACATATTATGCTATATCTTAAAATGAGAACTAAATGTCTTTGTACAAGAAGTAACTCAATGTTACCGTGCAGCCAGCATGTGTATCCTATACATAGGTTTCGCATTTTGCCATTTATGAATTAAAATATGGTGCACATACCTGGTATTTTTTGGATTGGATCTTGTAAGAATGTCCTCGATGCTGCAATAATACTTGAGCTTCTCCTTGTATTCTTCGACTAGAAGTTGAGTCCCTTTGGACCTCTTCTTCCCCACCGTCAAAATACGTATAGGAATTGCTCTCTCATTACAAAACATAGATCATTCAGAAATTATATTTATGTTTGTTGTAATTTTTTTTTTTCTTTCGTGCTTAATCACATCAAAGGTATCAATTTATTTTGTAAATGTGAGATATACATGCTTAAGATGAAGATTGTCTTGAATCCACCTAATAGTCAGCTTCTTAGTCAATTCGAACTTAATTTTGATGCATATTAGGTTATTGTTGTGATGCAAAGTTTGGGATGAATAGGTTTTGAATGGTTTAATATAGGAAATGAATCCTTTTTTCTTCTTTTTATTTTAGTAAAAACAGATTGTTTTTATTTCCTCTTCTTAAATCATCCTACTAATAATTCATTTTATTTGGGATAAAATATTAACATCCTCAGCAAAAGGCTTACATTTAATTATGCGATAATAGCCAGTGGAAAACAACAAAAATCCAAATTGATCAAATAATTAATCAGAAACCAAGCCTTTTCAAATGGGTACTCAGGAATTTCCCGAATTTTTTTTTTGTTGGTCACGATTGAATCGAGAGAAGAGGTTGAAGTAGGCTTACGATGGACTGGACCGATTCTTTGCTTGATCTTGCGTCTGCCACAACAAATAAAAATTTAAAAAAACAAGGGTTTTAGAAACAAATTTTAGTAATGGATAAAAAGTGGGGATTGTTTTGTTCAGAATTTTTACCCCCAAAAGGAGCTCGATCCTTCTTCATGAATGGAATTTGGGCTTGGGCTTGGTAGCAGATCACCATCGATTTTTAGATTTTGAGATTTTGCGAGAGCGATGCGAGAGCGAGCAAAGGGAGTGTCTCTCTCTCTCTCTCTCTCTCACATCTGTGAGACTGATCCCTTAATTGAAAACACGTGCTAAGCACAGGAAAAAATTCAAACCATTATTAATATTTCGGATTAAAATAAAAAATAATAACTAGTGCCCCATGGTGGGGGGGGGGGCGAATAAACCGATGGACGGATAAAATTCGTGAAGTCAGTTTTGATAAATAGAAGAACTTAAAGCTAATTATAATCTTAATTTATCGTCTATTAAAAATTTTACCTACTACACACATATCCTACGGCACATAGATTCTGATTGATATTATTTTTTATTAACTTTTTGAACATTAAGCTGTTACCATACTTGAGCTTGAAATTTTTCACAGTCCACTCTTACTTTTTTTTTTTTTTTTTTTTATTAATTTGTGAGCCAGATCTCACTTATTACACTTTTTTAAATTGCGAAGTTATAAATTATGTATCTTTTTATTTAGCAGGCACTGAATGCTGGTTCAACGAATTGTAATCACCGGAAAAGTTTGCATTTTTTCGCCCTCTTTCTGCTTGCATGGTAGTTAGAAAATATATGAAATATGGCAATGGAGCTCCATTATCTGATAACCTATTCGAATTTCAGGTTTGGATCCTTAAATTGGATAAAAATATCGAAATACGAATGTGACAGACAAGGGAGTAACTCTAGTTCCTTGGCTACATAATAATTCTCTTCCGATGATTCGACAACGATTTGTTGAAATAGAGAACGATAGAGGATGAAAAGACGCCATCGAAAATGGCATGGCTGCTGTGCTCTCGAGTCTCGATTGAACTGAATTGAATCCAGCGAAATCAATCCACTGCCTGCTCTTGTAGCTGATCCTGACCGTTCCTTGTTCGGTTTTAGCCCATCGCGTCCCTTCATTTGATTCCACAAGAAATAGATCATTGACAAAGAGCTCAAAAATCATATTATTTTGGTTAACAAGTTTAAAATATTTTATTGATGGTTTACATTAAATTATGCTTGTTTTTCTCTCATTTTTCTTCCATATATCGAACGAACATCTCACATTTTCGACACATGAATGAATTGGAGAACAAAGAAAATAAACAAGAAAACAAAAGGAAAAACTAAATAAATAAATAATTCATTGATGAGACAATAGCCTCGACAGCCTAATATCAAAAAAGAATTTAATCCAAGCATTTTCAGAGACTTTCTAGGACAATTCATACCACAAGAAACATTAATAAATAATAATAATAATAATAATAATAATAATAATAATAATAATAATACACGCAGCCAAGAAAACACAGTGCAAATTTTCTTCTGTTATACACACACTTACAGTTCCTCAAGGGACCAAATCACAACATTCTATATTCTTGCTATAAGAAAAGACGTGCTCTATAAATTTCCAGTCGTTCCTACAAAAATGGATCACCTCCAGGGAGTTACAGGTAGAGTGGTCAAAATTTGCTGTTTTCAGAAGAGCTGAATCATTCCAATATATATATATATATATATATATATATATATATATATATATATAGAGAGAGAGAGAGAGAGAGAGAGAGAGAGAGAGAGAGAGAGAGGATAGAAAAATCCCAAAGGAATAAGCTACAGAGATCTAAAATAAAAGAAGACCCCCCCAATGATGGTGGACAATAAATTTACATATAAATATAATCTAAGAGGCTGGCAGCCACCTCATCCCTCTACTCAGGTCAGCAATGGAATCATCTCAATATATAGCTCCCGTAATCTCCTCCCATTCTTTTGAGAATCAGGTTGGCGTTTCAAGGAGCTACCCTCTTGTGGTTTTCGTGATTTACAGAGTTGTTATAAAAAGAAGAAAACCAAAGAATTCTGGCGTGGATCACTCATCGAATCACTGTGTAGTTGGAGAACAAATGCAGCATATTTTGCAGCGTCTCTGGGTAAAATTTCCTGGCAAACAAATAACATGGTCTCTGCATCCCGTTCCACATGCAAGGTTTCTGCATAACCACTTTCTGCAACAGACCAACACACACACACACCAATTAGTACATAAATGTAAAATTCACTTTTAGTTGAAAAGGAAAGCAGAGGCACATCCCCAGCATATGGTAATTTTGTCACACTGTCTATTGAAAATTTCATTTAGGCTGACTCTCTCATACTCCCTCCTATAGCATGAACATGAATAGTGTTTGCATCATTGTGTTCTTGTAGTAAACTCGCTTCTTGGGCTAAACCACACGGCCAAAAAATCTCTGATTCTTTCCTAATCATTCAACTCAAACGGCATCTGCCATGACTTGCAAGTCAAAACCAAAAAATTTAAACATTAAATATCATGCATTTAAGTACAAGACGAAGGACCCTCCATGTGTTTGGCTACGGGTAAATTCTTCAACTTTGAGAACTAAACCTTTCTCTCAGAAGCTAATAATACAAATAATAGCTATTATTGGCATTCACAAAGGCTATTGAAACGGTTCAACATAGGTGTTTTACTGTTTCTCTCATAAATGTTTTGTGCCCCAGAGAGTGGTTGTTTTGGGCAACTAGATTGGGTTACAGGCAGTTTGCTCAAGTGCCTGCTGATGGCCTAGTGCTTGCAAGCACTTGGGTGTCATGGATATGCCACAAAGTACATTAAATAATTCCCACACTAAGATACATAATATCTTCATTATCCTATCACTTTACATTATTAGCAAAACAGTGTGGTTTACTCTTGTCATGTTACTAACTATTATTTTAATACGTCTCAGACTCACAAATATTATAGACATGTATAATTGTATATGTAGCTATGTATGTACTTATGCATACACTCGCACATACTTTTTTGTTTTCCTTTGGTACAAGGAGTAATCTGAATATTTATTGATCATAATATGATTTTTTGTAACTTTATATTGTTTATTGTAATATCCCTAACTAATAGTACTGTATTTCTATTCTTATTAATTTATTTAGATTACTTATCATTATTATTATTGATTAACCTATCTTGTATATGTGTACAAATACATGGATATACATATATATTAGATTTATGTTCATGATCTATGTTCATGCAAGTATCAGTATGTTTGTAAACATATGTATATATTACATATTATTATCAATATTTTTATTGTGATTATTATTTATGTGGGTTATCATAACTAATTGTGATGCATCTCTAATATTATTATTGCCATGATGAATACTATTACTAATGTTGTTGTTATTATTATTAGTTTGAGGAGGAAGGTTTTAGTTCGAGATAAAAAAATCAAAGAAAGATGGAGAGAGTATTTTGAGAAATTGTTTAATGGTAGTTCTACTCAAAACTTGAATATCCTTACCATTCAGTTCCAGGATATGAATGACAATTATATGCGCAGAATTAACGAATCTGAAGTTAAAAAGGCCTTGAAGAGAATGAAGTCAAGAAAAGCTGTTGGCCCAGATGGAATTCCTATTGAGGTATGGAGATGCTTAGGAGAGGTAGGCGTGAAATGGCTGACAAACCTTTTTAACAAGACCTGGCTAACTAAAAAGATGTCAAATGAGTGAAGGAAGAATACCTTAGTACCTCTCTATAAGAATAAGGGTGATATTCAGAGCTGTTTAAAGTTCAAACTATCGTGAAATAAAACTCATGTGTCACACCATGAAGCTTTGGGAAAGAGTAATTGAACACAGGTTAAGACAGAATGTTACAATATCAGAGAACCAGTTTGGGTTTATGCCGGGGCGATCAACGACAGAGGCTATTTATTTACTTCGTCAACTTATAAAGCGATTTCGAGAGAGGAAGAGAAATTTGCATATGGTCTTTATTGATTTAGAAAAAAACTTATGATAAGGTGCCAAGAGAGGTATTATGGTAGACATTGATGAAAAGGGAGTCCCCATAAAGTATATTGACATAACCAAGAATATGTACGATGGAGTAGTGACAAATGTCAGAACGTGTGGAGGCATAACAAGTGATTTTTCTATCACAATTGGATTGCATCAAGGATCTGTATTGAGTCCATTCTTATTTGTCATAGTGATGGATGAGTTTACTAGAGTTATTTAGGATGAGATACCCTGGTGTATGCTATTTACTGATGATATTGTCCTAATCGATGAGATGAGAGCTGGGATAAATGCCAAATTGGAGTTATGGAGGCAAACTCTAAAATCTCGAAATTTTAGATTAAATAGGGCCAAAACATAGTATATGGAGTGTAAATTCAGTAAACAGAGATCCGAGATTATAGTATTGTGAGACTAGGTGGACAAGAAATATCGATGAGCAATCATTTTAAGTACTTGAGTTCTATTATCCAAAAGGATGGAGGGATCGATAGTAATGTCAACCATAGGATCCAAACCGGGTGGTTGAAATGGAGGAGGGCAACAGGAGTTTTATGTGATCGTAACATTCCATTATGACTGAAGGAAAAATTTTATCAGACTGCTATTAGGCCAGCTTTGTTATATGACACAGAATGTTAGGCTATAAAGAGACATCATGTCAAGAAGATGAGTGTAGCAGAGATGCGCATGCTTCGTTGGATGTGTGGTAACACGCGGAGAGATAAAGTGAGAAATGAGGATATTCGTACTAAGATATGTGTAACCTCTATAGAAGAGAAGATGAGAGAAAACTGCCTATGATGGTTTGGTCATGTATGACGTAGACCTACAGATGCACCAGTCCGACGAGTAGAGCGTATCAATTTAGGGCAAGTTAAAAGAGCGCAGGGGAGACCGAAAAAAACATGGATGGAGGTAATACGACAAGATATGGAGGCTAAAGGTCTTAATGAAGGCATATTGCTCGATAGGAATGAGTGGAGAAAGCTGATCCATGTGCCCGATCTGGCAAATTCTCTTTTGGTTCATGTAGCCTACCCCAAATACTTGGGACAAATGGCTTAGTTGTTGTTATTATTAGTTTCCAAGCCTAGCCCACTTTCATTTATTTCTAATTCATTTTCCTAGCCCATACCCAATACCCAAGATCCAAACCCACAACCCAATCCTCATAATCCTAACTACTAAATTAAAATCTTAACTAATCTAATCTCCATCTTAACCAAATCCTAAACACAAGCCATAATCCATTTTCCTAGCCCATACCCAATACCCAAGATCCAAACCCACAACCCAATCCCCATAATCCTAACTACTAAATCAAAATATTAACTAATCTAATCTCCATCTTAACCAAATCCTAAACACAAGCCATAATCCATTTCATAATCTATTTTCATCTCTCCATCCCCATAGTCGTGCCCCTTGTGCACGAACTCTTCCACGCACCGAGACTCGAGCATCCAACTCCCCATGGCAGCCGCATCAACCCCGAGCCCAGCCTGCCTCTCCACCTCCTCCTTGTGCTCTCCCCATTGGCCGCACCACATGGTCGTGAGCATACCTGGGACATCCCCATCTTCTTCCCTCCGATGTTGGGATCCACCATCACTGAGCACCCTTACCCACCTCTCTCCCCTCCTCATCTCCACCCAACGTCATCGCGTGCACCGGCTTTCACCAGACCACCGTGCATCCGTTCCTTATCTCCACCCAACACCATCACCTCCATCACCCTTGAGACCAGGGAGCCCACCGCCAACTCCGCCGCCCTCCGATCCACTCCGCCATCACCTCGCTTTCCTCCTCGGGCCTCAACCTGCACCCATCTCCGCCACTTTCCCTCTTCATGCGAGACCACGTGCCTCCCTTCACATGGCCACCAAGCTCCTCTTTCTCATGCACCTCTGTGCCTCCTCTCCGGCAATATCCCTGCACGCAAGCCGTGTGCATTAGCTCCGCCACTTCTCAAGCACCAAACTATCTGCTTTCCTTCTATACGCCAACTCCATGCAACCGTGCCTCCTTCCTCCGTCAGTCCGTCTGCCGACTCGCCAGAGCATGAGCAACACCTCTAAGATCCTTCGTTGTGACACCGTGTGCGAGCTTTATCCACCTCCATGCATGCGTGAGTTCTCAATCTCTCTCTGTGTTTATTCGTGGATGTGAGTGTGCGTGCGCGCGTGCTTATATATATATCTGCATGTGTTGTGCGTGGGTGTTATTTTAGGTGAACGTGAGTGAATGCATGAGTATAAGTGTGCATGTATATCAGTCTGCGCATTGTAATAGGGGTGTGTGTGTATTTCCTTCCCTTTCTTTATTTCTCTCTGAACATCTCTCTTTCCCCCCATGTATGTATGTATGTTCAGTGTGTGTAAGTGTACGTGAGAGTGTGTGAGTGTTGTGTGTTGTGCCCGTGTGTGTGGTGTATATGCGCGAGTACGTGTGAACCTGTGTGGGTGAGTCTATGGTTGTGCGTATGTGTGTGTATGGTTGCGTGTTGTAACGATTCGGATCTAATCGTGCGATCCGAACTTGGTAATAGAGACCCGGATTTGTGTTCATTGTGGACCCGATATGCTGGCAATTCGAAGATTGACCCACGAGCCGATTTGGATATTCAAATCAGTTCGTACAATGTCGACCCAATGGTGATTGGAACCGAAACCGTGTCATTTTATGTGAGTATTCTTTTGTTACTCTATTGCATATTTCAGTCTTGTTTCGAGTGAGTGTTTTTACTCGGTTTCAATAAACGTTCTTTTATGTTAAACTATTGTTCATGAAGATTCACACCCGTTAACTATTGTTTACGTTCACATGCATTATGCACAGAATGAATTGCCTTGTGAATTTTTTATCTCTTTAAATGAATTATACATATTATTGTTGGTCCTGCATATCATGTATCACCTGAAAAACTTGATTGATTATACATGACATCTACCTGAAAATCATACTGTTCATGTTACTAAAGTTGTTAGAAAAATATTGTTATACGGTGACAATGCCCTCATGTTATATTTGTTACATATCCTGTTATACTGGTATCCTGTTCAGTGACATCATATATCTTGATCATGTTCTTGATGTTGTTACCGTTGCCATCACCGAGTTATCACACTGATCTAACATGTACATTAAATAATCTTGATAATATAATAACATGTTCTTTAAATAACTTACATCGGGACTGAAGAAATTGATGGAGGACACGTCTGTATTTTGGGTAGACCTAGGATATAGGTTGCGCAGCCGAAAGAGGGTTCCACTGCAAGATTCTCATGAGGTGACCGACACCCCGTCATGTTCCTCTTTATATATGTTACACATGTTACATGTCCTGTTATACATGTTACCTGACTATCTTGCGGTAAAGTCTGCTTCAGCGCCACGAGTCTGAACCGTGGTTTCGAATATGTACGGGACCCACATAAAACACAAACAATATCTTCAACCGATCAGTTTCAATAATTTAGAACCCCGATTGACATGTGTAGTAGGCGTAATATGGAATGGATTTATTACATGTGACAATTGATGTTCGCTGACATAATTAATAACAATAAACTGACGTCATACACCTTAGTTGATGAATGCTTACTTGTTATATGTCTATATTCCTTGATACTTGACCTGATATATATTTGTCCAAACTGATCCACTTTACTGTTAAGTTATGTATTGCATGTATCTTAATATTGTGATATACTGAATGATGTTATGTTATATTATATTGTCTTTTAATTTAAGTTTTATTCATGATATTTCTCATTCAGTATATTTTATATAAGCAGTATCACACTGGATATGCATGTGCACCATTCCCTCATTTTTACACACCCATTAGGAGTTCTAACTCCATACATTTACATATCAAAGTATATGGGTATTTTTTTACTGAGCACGTATCTGAGATCATGTGTATCTGAGAAGTACGGAATCTCTTTGTTTGATCACCGGATTCTTTGGTACAGTTCATGTTTTCTTTCTATTCTGTTGATTTTTTGATTCTCTATATATATATTGGACTCGGTAGTTATTCTGTTAATTATTCATAAAATAACATTATCTTGTGTAGGATTTATATGTAATATTGCAGTGACTTTATTGCCTTTATTTTTTATGTATATAACTTGTTTATGTCACTTTAGGCTTAGTGTGTATATGTAGGGTATTCTCGCGTATATACGTCGTCAACTCTCGTCGCATTTTCGCTTCAACGTGTTTTGAGAAGAGGGGCGTGACATTTATGCTGAACAAAGGAAGAGTTTATGGAATTACAGTCTAGATAACATCCTCATGTGGGCCTAGCTAGCAAGTAGGGCGGAAATGGGTATGGGTGTTATCTGTTTATCCTTTGCCCTTCTACCCTAGTTGTTAGAGTAAGTCTAAGAATTTTATACCCATTCATGTAAACAGGTAGGATAAGGGTAAAGATTTTATACCCATTTATATATACAGGCAGGGTAAAAGTAAAGAATTTATTCCAACAAGTTTTACCCATTTACGAGGGATTTTGTTTTAACAATTTTATATGTAGATAATGTATATGTATATGTAATACTTCAAGAATCTCATTTAATTATATATGAAATACTTATTGTGGTGAATTTATATTTTCTCATTGCCAGATAATACCATTATATATAAATTATTTCAAACTAAATTTAATGCATAGAGTATTTGCATAAATCATGTGTCAACATCATCTAATTATACATGGACTCTCGGGTTTCTGGATTTATATATTTGTGATTGCTCAATTCAATCTTTTGTATTGTATGGTTACTTTTCTAATTTAAAATAAAAATTTCCGTAGAATTTTTCTATTTGTTACTTTAACAGTTTTACTCATTTACCTTACAGGGTAAAGTAAGGTGCATATACATATACATAAATACACACATACTAATGTGTGTGTAGAGTTGAACCGAAGTTCAAGCATTTATTAAAAATTAGGTAAATTTCACTAAACCCCTTATGTTTTCGGTGACTCACACTAAACCTCCTTATTTTATTTTTCACTCTCATGAAACCCTCTAACGTATTTTGATTTTCTCAAATGCATTCCTTTCGTAAGTTTTAAACAGCACATGATGATAATTATCAATTTTTTGACTAAAATACCCCTCTTAAGTCAATTAACATCTTAATTTTTTGAATTAATAGTCATAACAAGTTCAAACCCGCTTCATCTTCTCCACTCGCGAACTTTCTCCTCTAGCATCCTAATCTTGATTTTCATAATTTATATTTTTAGGATTTTGATAATAAATAAACCCATTAAACATCTTATAGATCCAAATCACACTAACAAAACTAAACTTAACATTATTAGAATTTGGGTTAATATGAAATTGATGGGTTCATGGGTTAGAAATAAGAATTAGGGGTTTGAAAAAATAGGAAATTGATGGGTTCATGGGTTAGAGATAAGGATTAGGGTTTGCATAAATGAAAAATTGGTAGATTCTTAGTTAGAGATTGGGTTTGGATAAATGGGTAAGGATTAGGGTATGGGTCATGAGAAGATGACGAATTCATATGCTAGAGTTAGGATTGGATTTTGGGTAAAATGGAAGATGATGGATTCATGAGTTAGATATAGGAATTAGGGGTTGAGATTAGAGTTTAGGTAAACAGATATGCGTTGAAGTTTTGATAAATTAAAAGATGATAGGTTTATGAGTAGTGTTTAGGTAAATAGGAAGATGATAATGAGTTCATGGGTAGGAAGAGATTAGGGTTTGGGTAAATGAAAATACGATGGGTTCATAGGTTAAAGATAATGATTAGGGTTTGAGCAAATGAAAAGATGATGGGTTCATAGGTTAAAAATAAGATTAGAGTTTGAGTAAATGGGAAGATAATGAGTTCATGGGTTAAAAATAATGATTAGGGTTTGAGCAAATGAAAAGATGATGGGTTCATGAGTTAAAAATAAAATTAAAGTTTGAGTAAATGAGAAGATAATGAGTTCATGGGCTAGAGGTAAGATTAGATGATAGGTTCATATGTTTACTAAATGTGGGTAGAGAAAAAGAATGGGTATAAACCATTTCTTATTGGGTTAATAATAAACCCTATAGTATGAGTTGAAACCCAATAACCCTCAAGAGGGTTGTTTTTACCATTTTTCATTAACAGCATTAGCCTAGTCAGGCTTAAGGGGGCATTTGTGAGAGCAAAAAAGATATACAGAGGTTTAGTCAGAATAATCCAAGATTTAGGGGGGTTTGGTGAAATTTACCCTTGAAAATTTATTGAATTTTAGGAGTTTATACACTATGGCACCTGCCAGAACCAGGCTTCAGTGGCCTAGCACGAGCATACAAGGGCTATGCTTAGAATTGCTTAGGGGTGCAGAAACCTAGTTTCAAATATGTTGAAGATAATGGCATTCAAACAAAATATAATGTTAGGGAATGATGTATGATACTATTTACCAAGGAGCTCATTATCAAACTTAAATAAGATCATATCTATTACAGAATAACTTTCTTAGTGCTGATAATAAAGGATTTTTTAAATGTTTCCATACATGTGTCTTTATCTACAGAGGCGGAACCAGGAATAAATTTTGGGCGGACTGTAATTTTTTACAACATATACTTATGAATTATATGAATTTGTCAAAAAAAAAAAAACAATATTCTCCACTAAATCAAGAGTTGAATTAGGAATAAATTTGCTAAAAGAAAACCAAGAAGGGGCTCTAACACAATTTATGAGAAAGAACAAAAATAGAAATGGGTTTAACACAATATATGAAAAAATGGGCCGGGCTGTAGCCCGGCACAGCCCACTATTGGGTCCGCCCATGTTTATCTATGTGTACTTCTCTGTGCGTACGAGCATCCTAGGTATCTAATAAGCTAGAAATAATGAGATAACAGGCAAAGAAAATCAGATCCTTCGTTCTTAGGTCATAGACTCGTAATACTCGGGAAGTTTTCATATGAAGTCATAATGCCCGGGTAGTTTTCTTCATTTGATAAATTCAACCAACATAAGAACTGGGTGATAATGGAAGCTCCCAAATTAGGGTTTATACTTTTAGATCACATTCACATTAGAGAATCAAGCTGAATGTACTGTAGATTAACATATTGTCCCACTTCACAGAATGTTAGTGAAATAGATTGCAGGCTATCCTGAGAGAAAAGTGTGTGGGCCATGAAAACATGATCGCTGCATCTACTCTGGATAAGCCGCCAGTTAAGAATATAAAAGCACAAGACAGAATGAAATACAGCAAATAAAAAAGTTGTGAAGATCACCTTGTCATCACTTGTGACATGAACACTCACATCAATGGACTGCCAGTAACACCGAGATTAGAAACTGATTAATGTTGCAAAGCATCAAATTTGTGTTGGAAGAAATAAAACATGAAAAGAAAATCTGCATACTGTTATATTCTTCAAAAGTTCATAAGTAACGTCCTTTGCCCGGTATGCTTTTGGATGCCACTTCCCTTCAGACCAGTCTACATGAGTCACAGACCAATTCGCAATCCCAGTAGGATCGACCATCTGAAAGTAAAGCATAGCTCAAATTATAAGAAGTCAACTTGAAATCCAGAAAATATAAATATAAAAGGAATTGCAGAAAATATATTAAAGAAGCCTGAAAAGAGCGTGGTCTAATATACTGACATAAAATAAGGTCGGCAAGTAATGTTCATCAGCATAGCAATTGCGATGTCCTTCCATACCTGGCTGTGGAAGACAAAACAAGTATCACATCAGGTCTTTTTCTTTTAATTTTTTATGAGATAAAGCTCCTGGTCAATTTTTACATCAGCTTTAAAAGCATTGCAGGATAATGTTTCCTGTTATTAGCACATAGGTTGGAGAGAACTGATAAAAAGATACTGGTCACACGTAGAATCTTGATGGAAATTAGAAAAGAAAATTGGGAATTAATTCCTAGCCAAGCATCTTGGTGAATTCAGGTTTCCAGTATTATAATGGCAGCTAGGACCTTTCTCTAATAGCCACAGGCTCTAATACCAGTTTGTTATGGATCGAGAACAGCGAAAGCTTTAATATATCAACCTGTAGAAATAATATCAAGACAAATTTTTAGAAAAACACAGCACAAAAGCAAGATAACAAATCTAAATGCAAAAGAGAGCATATTTACATGATTCAGTGTATGCCTAAGTCCACAGGGAGAGCTGGAGAGAGAATCCATGAATAAAGATAAAAGAGTACAAGAGACCTCACTCTATTCCTTCTTTAGATCCTTGTACAAAACCCTTGTGGTGATGGCCATCACCACCTCTTGATTTGTTTCCCCAAACTAGAGAAGAGTTTCCCTACTTACAGCCTCTCTCTACTTTATGATCTCAATTGATCTTAAATGCTAGATGAGAGCAACACCCTTTATTTATTCCTCAGTATGAGAGAGAATCTCAGTTGTCCAATAAACTTAATTAAACCAATCTAGTCCTTGTTAAAAAATAAATCATTACACAACAATCCCAAAAGAAGGTAATTTGGTTGACAAAATTACAAACTGCAATAAGTCATTATTTTCTGCAAATATCTATAGCATAATCAGGAGAATGTTTTGTTAAAATGTACATGATCTCATTAATTACGAAATTTACATGTAAACAAAAATCGGGAATATATACTCATCGTAACATTTTTTGGTGTGATAGTGGCACATCTCTATCTTTGGAAAGTAAGATGTGGGTGTGTGTCACAAGTGAAGTTTTATTGAGAACATAAAAATTAGTACATCAAAATTTACAGTTGTGAATGGAGAAATCTAGGTTACGGCCATTGATAGAAACTGAGAGGAAGCAGCCTAAACATTATCTAGCAAGACAAGTGGAAGGGGGCTGGCTTTCAGCTCTTCGTTGTTTGTCTTGCTGACTGACATCATCATGCAACCTTGCATAGCACTATAGCTAGTTGTCTAAATCATTTGAAGGTTGAACACCAAGGCTGTAAGATTCAACCCATGGCCTAGACCCAAGCCCAGAGAGGAATTTTACCCACAGAAAAGCTGACCTGAAAGGTGCATGGCTCAGAGTACAGGTCGAAAATTCGGAGCTGTGACTGAATGCAGACTGAGTCCAGGTCTAACTGGCGGTTATCGGCCCATATTCTAGCCTAGACCCGATAAGAGATATTGAGAGTCTAACATACTAATGAATCTCATAATTTATATAGTTCTTTGTTGGAATCCCTTACCCTTTTTGGACATGGTGGAGAACACATTGGGTACAAATCTGGAGTTTATTGCACAAAACAGTGCAGACTGAATGAATAACGAGCCCATTCATGTATTCATTCAGTCTAGACTTAACCCGGCCGAATAACAAGCCCATTCATGTTAGCCCGAATTGGTTATTATATGATAAGCCAGTACCTCGAGTTTGGAATAACTACCATTGGAGGAGGCAGGACTCTTGCTTTAACTGAAGTTAGCTAGGCTCTAGTAACGTCCAGACTCAACCCGGCCGAATAACAAGCCCATTCGTGTTAGCAACCTAGTCTAAGCGAATTGCTTAGTTATGATAGGATAGGCCACTACCTCGAGTCTGGAACCAAAACAATAGAGGGCAAAGGTCCTCCTCCTATAAGAAGCAAAATCTACATGTCGAGATGGCTGGGTCAGAATGTTGGACAACTAAGAAATAACATTTCCAGAAAATAATTGTAGCTGAAATGAGATCTTGAGAAGATGAACGAATGGTAATATCTTAAAATAAAGATAAGTTAGTGCATCTTAAGAAGTTAAAATGTGGATTTAATTGAGGGAAAATGTGGGAGAATATGCTGATATGGTTTGGACACATGCAACAAAGATGAGTCCGCAGTTAGAAATGATAATAGCACAGGATTTGAAATTTTGAAGGAACAGCTGGGACTAGTGGCTGAACTAAATGGCATAAATTTAGGCAGTAAAAGGGGATACTCTACTTGCTTATTCAACAGAGGATACGGTCCATGTAAGAGCTGAATAGAGAAAAGATTCACATGGCAAACCCTAAGCCTTTGGAATAAAGACTTTGTCATTGTTGTGAGCAAGCTGTCACCATCTTCTATATAATCTTGGTAGTAGCTCAAGTCTATGTTGACATTTCCTTCTTTTAAAAAAAAAAATTCATAAACACAATAACAGGACAAGGTATAGGCATGAATTTACCCTGCAATAGAGCTTGAATTTCGTGTAGTAAAGGCTGTCTGACAAAATTAACAAAGCATGCTGCCGCTTGATCGTGAACCACTGCGATATGAATGAAAATCAGTTGTCTGACAAAATTAAACAAGCATGTTGCCACTTGATTGTGAACCACAGAAATATGAATGAAATCGATAAATAGTACCATTATTCCTGTGTGTGTGTGTGTTGGGGGGGGGGGGGGGGGGGGGGGGGGTAACATAGATCCCTTTAGAAGGATTTAGAGTCAAATTTGATGGTGGGCTTGCAAGTCCACTCTATTCTTTCGATCTACATAACTTAAAATGCCTAAACAACTTTTTGAATTATGGAGTAACGATGAGTTTTATATCTTGCTCGTCAAGTGGGCAAAAAACAAAAATTTAATCATAGCAAGTTGTTTAGATTCGAGGTTTGGGATGTTCTATATGAAACCAAAATTGGTGTGCAAGGGTTTCAAAGTGTTTAGATCATGATCTATTTTTGTATTGTCGATTTATATGGTCCAAACTATAGATCATAGAAAATGGTTGCTTTAAGTCATTCATTTTATATCCACTTTATGAATAGGAAAAAATAATAATCAAAATTTTTTAGGTACCCAAAGTGTTTGACTAAGAGAAAGGGCATTAAATGTAGTTAATTTGGCCATTCACTCCGTTCATTGATCTACATGTTTTGAAAGTTCAATTAAACAAAAAAAGAAAAGAAAAAACATTTTGAAGACCTACGCATACATCAAGCGGTTGAAATATGAATGGTTTTCCAGCAATATAACTAAAGAGGCATTGTATTCATGAGTAAGGTTATTCTAATCAATGACCCATCCATTCACCCAATCTACATGAATTAAAACATATAGAAATAAAAAAAAACATGTGTTTTGAGGACTTCTCACAGGTCATGAGATTTATTTAGTTACATTGTCTTACTTTGCAACCACTTGATTCATGGGGCAAAGGTCTTCAAATGCATGATTTTTTTTTACTCATGAAACTTTGCAAAAAAAAAGTTTGCAGAAAAAAGTAGTTAAAATGAACAAAATAAATTATCCAAGTTTTGTTGCACACCATACACTTGTTGGATAACATTCTTTTAGTGGGCTTAATAATTTCAATATTAGTCTCAAGTATCAGCATGTCATCTACATATAGACAAATAATGATACATGCCCCTCCAACTGTTTTAATATATACATACTTATCACATTCATTGATAATGAATTCATCTTTGATCATGACACTATCGAATTTCTCATGCTATTGTTTTGGAGCCTGTTTTAGACCGTATAAGAATTTTATCAATTTACACAATTTGTGTTCTTAGTCCTTGACTATAAATCCTTCAGCTTGCTCCATATATATTTTTTCATTTAATTCACCATTTAAGAATGCAATCTTGACATCTATTTGATGAATATCTAAGTTGTGCAACATTGTAATCGCAATTAACATCCTAATGAAAGTTATTCTTGTTACTGGTGAATAAGTATCGAAGTAGTCAAGCCCTTCATTTTGTCGATAATCCTTAGCTATTAATCTAACCTTGTACTTATCGATAGATCCATCGGGTTTTAATTTTCTTTTAACAATTCACTTACTCCCAATTGATTTACTGCCAGGAGGCAAGTTGACCAATTCACAAGTATGATTGCTTAGGATGGATTCTATTTCGTTATTTACATCTTCTTTTATATTTATGCTTCTGGGGTTGACATAACCTCTTTAAATTTTTTTAAGCTCGCTTTCAATAGCATATGTTATGAAATCTGAACTGAAAGATTTTGAGATTCTTGATCTTTGACTTCTTAATTCAATTTTGCATTAACAATTGCTTCCTTAGGGCTTTCATCCCTAAATGTCATCTCGTGTGTTTTATTCCTAAAAGTCTTCTCTTCTTCCCGTTTGTATGGAAAGATGTCTTCAAAGAACACATCTCTAAATTCGATAATCATATTTATATGAATATCTAGTATTTCTGATTTATGTACCAGAAATCTATAGGCACTATTCAAAGTATAGCCTATGAATATGTAGTCCATTATTTTTACTCGTAACTTAGTCTTTTTAGGTAGTGGTGCTAGTATCTTTGCAAGGCATCCTCACATTTTGAGGTAATGATAAGAAGGTAACATTCCATGTCATTACGCAAATAGTATAAGATCAAGTTTCTTGTGGGGTACTCTATTTAGAATATAATTTACAGTTAATAGAGCTTCCCCCTACAAATTTTGTGAAGCTCCAGAACTTACGAGCATGAAATTGACCATCTCTTTCAAAGTTCTATTCTTCCGTTCAGCAATCCCATTTTGCTGAGGAATATATGGTGTTGTAGTTTGATGAATTAAATCAAAGTTAGCACATAACTCACTAAATTCATTTGATTCATATTCTCCGTCTTGATCGGATTTTAAAATCTTTATATTCTTGTTAAGTTGATTATCAACTTCGTATGTTAGAAACATATTCATTACTTTATCCTTACTGTTTACAAGATACACATAACAGTATCTTGTACAGTCATCAATAAAAATAATAAAATACTTTTTTCCTCTTGTTGGCGCAAATTTCAAGTCACACAAGTCGCTATGAATTAACCGTAAAGATTCTGTATTTTGGTCAATTGACTGAAATTAACTTTTTGCGAACTTGGCTTCAATACAAATCTCACACTTGCAAATTTCTTCCAAGTTGAGCTTAGAATATATCTTAATTTAGACAACTTTTAAAAGGACTTGTAATTTACGTACCCTAATCTAGCATGCCATAAAATAAAACACTCAAACAAATAAACAGAAGATTTTTCTTTATTTATGAGTTTAGGGTACAGATATATGAACTTTTTGTCCACTAAACAACATTGGCCTTAAATAGGCCATCAACAAGATAATCCTTACCCACATACATCCCACCTTTAGTAAGTACAAACTTATCTGATTCGAAAATCATTCTAAAACCTTTCTTAGTAAGAATTGATCCAAAGATCAAGTTCTTGCGGATATCTGAAACATGTATTACATCGTTCAGAGTGAACTCCTTCTCAGATGTCCACTTCAGGATGATTTTCTTTTTTTCTCAACCTTGAAGACGACTGAGTTGCTCATGAAGAGTTACTCATCATACTCTCATTTTTTATAATCAGAGAATATTTCTCAGAGCAGATGCGTCGAGTAGCCTCAGTATCTACCCACCAATCCTTATTGTTGATTGTTAGATTCACTTCTGACACCACAGCTGATAGGCTTGGTGGCGTATAGTCAGTCAGGTTTACCTATGGATGGTCCTTATTATTTTTGGGACGACTATGATATTCATTCATCTTGTGTCCCTCTTTATTGCAGATATAACAAGTTTTCTAAAAGCGCTTGTTCTTACCTTCTTGGACTTTACTTTTGTATCCCTAGACAGTCTTCCGCTTCAAGCCTTTGAAAGTAGACGCTTTCTCTTTTGAATCTTCGATCACATTGGCCTTGGATTCATAGAAGTTCTTATTGCTCCTTTTCTCAGACTTACGGTTGTTCTCTTTAATCCGAAGCCTCACAATGAAATCCTCCAACTCAGCTTCTTGAGCTTGTACTTTAGGTAGTTCTTGAAATCTCTCCACACATGTGAGAGTTTCTCCACGATAGTAGCAGCCTAAAAAGTTTCAGGTAGAATCACACATTCAGCCTCTATCTCGTGCCAGATAAGTTAGAATTTTTGTACCTAACTGATCACAGTCTTACTATCCACCATTTTATACTTCAGAAATCGTCCTACGATGAACATCTTAGTACCGGTATCCTTAGTCTTGTACTTCTTATCAAGACTGGCTCATAACTTTTTTGCCGTTGTTATTGAACTGTAGACAATGTAAAGAAAGTCATCCAGTCCATTTAGGATATAATTTCGACAAAGGAAGTCACCTTGCGTTCATGCATCAACTGCAAGGACTGAGTCCCAATCAGTTCCAATTCTGACAGATCATCTTGCAGGAATTTGATCAAATACAGTGATCAAGTAGAAAAGCATCTTCTGTTGCCACCTCTTGATTCAGTGCCATCGAATTTTTTTGGCTTCTCCGACTTCGGCTTAAGAAGTGGAGCAGGTACCATCATTTGTTGAATTTGCATGTTCGGTGCCTTACTGGTACTGTCTTGATTAGTCCCAGACATTTTCTGTAATTTAAATAGAACAGAAGTAACTTCAAGAATGTTAATTGTCTCAAGATTGTTAGATGCAGGAATCAATCTGATAACTAATCAATATCACCGATCTAATTGGCCAGGTTGGTGAATATCAGGTGGGAGGTTTTTCGTTCAGTAGAACGTTTCTTAATTACAGAGTCACCTTTCAATTACCTTTCTTGGTTAACACCAATTAAGTTAGTATTAGTAAGTCTCAAAATACAGTAATATTTATGAGCATAAATATTTCAGTATAACCCCTATATAATGAGTGTTAGTTCACTTATACAACAATTAGAGTGAGGTACGCATGCAGCGAATCTCCTTAAGACAATTACGTCCCCCGCTCTGGTTCTAATAGGTTACTAGATGCTGGTCTCCTAAGATACAATATCCTTCACGGTATTTGGATAGCACTACCAAATCATCGTATGGTCGAACCGTAAAATCAGTACCTTCACAGGATTTCAATGCAGCAGGACAAAGACATATTTCAAGAAAAATATTTGCCTTAACTTTGAAGGATTATCCACTGTAGAGAAAGGAGGGAAAGAAGAACTAATGTTTTAGGAAGACAGAGATTTAGACAATTCTATTTAAGAATCTGTTGAATTTTCTGAGCCTTCTTTCACAACGAATCTTTTTCTTGCTTCAGATTTTTTTCTTCAGAATCTGACTCTTTTTCAGACCCGAATGCTGTAAAAGAAAGAGGAGAACGATTTCTGTTCAGTGTGTTTTAATCCATGAAGAGGAGCACTATTTATAGCGCTTCTGGGAACTGTTTGGAGGGCAAATCCGTCCTGTGGAGTCTGAGCGGTTGCAATGATTCTGTCTAAACCGTTGTAACTGTTTATTCCAGACATGAACCGCTGCAGCGGTTCCTTCCAGCAGTTGCAGCGCAGCGAGCGAGTTGCGGAGTGGGTCGAGACCCGCTTTTAGCACCAAAACCCTGTGGCCTGGTTCAAAAAGAACCAGGCCGGGTTAGACCCGCACCCACACCCGGACCTGGTCCGGAGACCGAGCTCTGGCTCTGGTACTGGCGGGCGGCGGCGGTGCGCGCGTGTGGGCATCGCTTCCCCCAATCACGCGCGAAAACTCTAAGTACCCAAAAGACACACCCTTTGTTCTCATTTTTTTCTATTTAAACACTTCCATTGTCTATCCAATATCTAATGTGGGACTAAATACTTTTAACTACCTTTAGTCCCCTTTAACTTTTGAATTGGGCAAACTTTAGACTTAAATATCTCATTCATTTAAAATGAAATTAAACATGTAAATATACCATGTTTATCCCCAATGGAAGAAGAACACTGTTAAACCATTATCTGGTTGATTCTATAAACGGATCATGCCTTAATTCAGCTCAAAGATTCATATTTTAATTCTTCATTTTCCCAATAACACTTTAATATGGACATAGCCTCGGAAGCGCAGACACACATTAGAGGTGGTCGTGTTCGTGTCGAACACGTGTCTAACATGGATACATGCCTGACATGTGCCTGACACATGTCAGAAATAGGATGGCCCATGTCCAGCTTAAAAAACCTCAAAAAACAGGCTTGGACATGGACCGGCCACCATCCAGGTCCGGTCCAAGCCAGTCAATTTGACAAAAAAGAAAAAAAAAGAAATAAAAAAAAAAAATGTCACGTGTTTAAAACGCATGGCCTCGTGACCCATGCCCCCTTACCTTTCCTTCTCTCCCCATGATAGCCTTCTCTCTCTCTCCCCCCCCCCTCTTATTGTCATCAAAAGAAAGAGGGGAAGGGAAAAAATCGTGTGCAATGACGAAGGAGGTGTGCAACTAGGACAAGGAAGACGACGACATGTGACGACGAGAAAGATGAGATCTATGCTTGTTTTCACCGCAGTTGGAAAGAAGAGGAAAAAGAAGCTAAGTTGGTGAATCTATCTTCTCTCTTTTCTCTCAAATTTCTGCTTGGTATATTGACCTCTTCTTACTTACAAGTTTGATTTTAGGGCTTTTAAACTTGGGATATTATTCTTGTCTTCTCATAATGAACTAGGATTTTATAAATTCGGAGTTTTTTGGTTAATGATAATTTCAACGACTCCATATTGTTAATGTTAAGATTTTAAATTGTTTTGTTAATGGTTAGAGTTAGGATCAGTTTTTTGGAATATTTGTGAATGAATATTAGTGTAGATGTGATTATTAATTTATTAGGAACTAGAACATAGAATTGGTTGATTTGAACTTGTGGCAAATGTTATAATTGTTAGATTTAAATGTTTTTTCCTTTCAATTCTGTTTTCCTTCTTATTTCTTTTTTTGTTTTTTTAACTTCCTCTTTATTTCTCTTTTTTTTCAATTCTCTTTTTTTAATAGTTCCTTTTTAGTTCTGTTCTTCAATTGAACACACTCAGTTGATATTGTAGTTGTGTAGAATTTTATTCACGTGCATATATAATATAATAAAAAATTATTGTTCCGTCGTGTCCCGCGTATCCTATTTTTTGGATATTTGCCGTGCTCTGTGTCCTTGTTTGTGTCGTGTCCCTGTCCGTGTCCGTGCAACATAGGATATAGCTAACATATTGATAAACTGGGAGAATTAAAATCTCTCCTATAAATACACATACCCTGCTCAAAGAGTTGTACAGTCCAAATTTCCTATGTAGGAATATGAGCTACTGATGTAGGAAATTTCCTAGAATGCACAGCTCAAAATTCCATGGTGTACCATCCAAATGATTGACCATGATGCTAATAATGATATTGACCACGTAATGTATTTCTTAATGAAAAATTAAGTTTTCCTACACCAGCATTAAAATCCATGGGGAACCATCCAAATGGATGATTCACTTTGTTCATCTTTATCTTCATCTCCTAAAGATTCCTTAATGAAAAATTTTAACTTGAAGACTTTTTATCCACACGTTAAGGGATCAAAATGAACGATTTTCAATAGTAGAAAAAGTAGGCAACTTGATCCATGCATAAATGTGTCACATCATTTGATTTCTACTTTGTATTATCTTTCACGACATGGATATCATGATGAAATAGTGTAGATCTTCCATTAGGATGGTCCATTGTTTTTGAAGGGTCATGGAGAAAATTTCCTATGCAAATGGTCCAATGCACTATGTATTTGTGTTTGTGTATATGTATACTGTCAATACAAGCTTCAAGTAGCATATCGCAAGCTATGTCATCGAAATAAACTTCATACAATTTCCATGACCAAAGCATCGTAATCAGAGTTAAAGAACAAAGATGAAGATTCGACAACACTAACTGAAGCATAATGTTGCATACTTTTTGTATATTGGAAAGGGAAAGCAAGCAGAAGAGAATTACTTGCAGTTATGTTAAAAACTAAGCATAGAGGCTTATGCTTACATAGAACAAAAAATTTATATGAGTATATTCTCAGTTTCTGTAATCCGCCGCCGGCTCTTCATCTTCTTTCTTTGGTATATAAGTATGCATTTTTTCAGGTTATATTTGTTTGATTGTCAGAACTACCGCAATGGTGGTACTCTGAGATACCAAAAATGGTCATAATCTACTGTCATCAAACTGGCATAGTAGTTAAAGGTCCTATCCTCCGAAGTTCAAAGCAGTATGTATCCTTATTAGGTTATATCCCCATAATATTTCAGATCTTACTGTATCTCATCATTTGATTCAATGTGCTCCACCGGAAACAAGTACATTGAACAAGAACTATTAACAACTCGGATATATATAGGTGGGATTCCAGAAGCCATTTCTATACTATATATTAGTTATTCTGGATATCTCAGAGCAAAGATCAAAGTTCCAGCGAGTCTTGCCATAGTGTCATAGACTCACGTGACATTTTCTTCAGGTTTCTTGGGGGAAAAAACGAAAGTGTAAAGGTAACTCAAAAGAGATGTCAGGTGCCATCAGGTATAGGTTAATAGTAAATAGAGCCATTCAAATTGGTTAAGACATCTAGATAAGGAGGAGGAAGTTATGATGAATACAGTGCCATGAGCTATTGTCTTTAGAAAGCTTAAGGTGATGCCTGAAGGGAATGAAGTTCGTAGCAAAGTTTATATCAGATTGTCAGGTGCATTAATATGCCTATGTCCAGAAAGGCCAAGACATGAGGAACACATAATATATTGTTTTTTTTTCCCCATACTTCTCTATTTGGTGTGTGTTAATCATGCCGTAAAATTTCACATCTTTAAGATGACAGCACATATAATTCTCACTCATTAGATGTGGCAATGGATGCTGGGTAGAGTTCAGCTGGGATGAGACCATAAATACACAAGTAAGCCAACATGGAACCTGCACTATAGCCATTTTGGTAAAAGCATATTTCTTTGTGTTATTATCTTAATAGTAAGCAGCTTGATTTGGTTCAATCTAATTCAGAGCTCAGACATTAACTAACCTGTTCATACATGGACTAATCCAAATTCATTTTTTAAGAGCGGAACCGAAGAAATTCATGTTGGGTTCACGGTTTAGGTTGAGATAGTCACCCCCCCCCCCCCCCCCCCACAATTATCATTCAGCAAATTATCTTTGGACTCATAGGCACTACATTTTACCTGTGAACCTTTCCGAAACTTCTCCTCTTGAACCTCAGGCAACATGTGCGGAGAATACCTGCCTGTTCCATGCGGGCCAGGATCCTTGAAACTGAAAGGAATCAAAACAGCAAGAAACACAAATCAAGGACTTGGTCAGTTCGGCAACGATTTTGCAACAGGCACTTCCACAGATGATTTTTAAAAAAAAAAAATCAATGCAGGAAAACGGAAGCTTACCAATCGATGAAGCTGACATTAGTTTCCATCAGATAACTATACACATAATCAAAATTATGCAGTGGTACACAACTGTAATACAAAAGTTGAATAATCAATGTGCATGATAAAAGATAGGAAAGCAATTCAAACTTTATTCTGGTTGAACGCAATTACCTATCAGAAAGCAACACAAAATGTTGATTGTCAGGGTCTATTAGTGCATTTGCCAAGAGTCTCCTCTCTGCGTCAACCATAGAAATTCTCCCCCAGACAACCTGCGAGTATTTTGTATGTATATCACCATTTTGTTCAAAGTGTTTTAGAATCTTGCATGGTCTCTGGAACTAGCTGTTCAAATACTATGATAAACTACAAGAAGTGATCTTCCAGCAGAAGCTCTCTTCTTTCATTTTGCTCTAGTCCTGATATCAGAAACATAATGTACAAATGACAAAGTACTGACACAATCTCCAGTCTTATACTTGCTTTAGGCAGTATTTAATTCTCCAAACTTGTATGCATTTTACACAGTGCAAAACAAAATGCCTCTTTCTTTCCCATAAACACCATGTAGCAACTGACAAATAACTAAATAAGTGCCTGCTATCCACTCACAGCATAACATCTAGCATATGTTCATGCTCAAATTTTCACTTATGCGAGTAAGCATAACCAAATAAAGAAAAGACAGATTGACTATAAAAGTACCTTTTCACTGCGAATTTCTCGACCCATAAATAAGTGACTGGCATGTGACGGTTTTATCCGTGATGCATGTACATAAATGGAGTACCTGCCCTCATTGCCCTGTACATACATACTTAAAGATGTAAAATAAAACGGCGAATAAGATTCTATGGGTGACAGTTATTCTTCTATATTCCAGGAAAAGGAAGTGTTGAAAAAAGTTCTGTGTTCTCCAGCTGTACTAATTAGTGTCTGGTCAGCATCATTCACTAAAAAGTAGCTAGAATGGACCAGCCCATGAACATCACAGCTGGGAATCTAGTCCTTAAAATACAAGCTAAAACATAGGGCAATTTTTTTTAAAAAAAACTTATTTTATAAAATAATTCCAAAAATCGACCCGGGTCAAAAATAATTCCAAAAACCGACCTCTTACATGCCACGTCAGCGCCACATCGGCGCCGCGTCGGCGCGTAGCACCCACATGGCGCTGACAGAGGGCGTTTTTTGTTCGACCCTGGTTGACAACCCTGATTGAACGATATATATTTTGTTCAGAAAAGAGCATCACAATTCCATGATATATGGTGGTTCTTGGAGAGTTAAATAACAGTGAGACCCAGTAGTCACAAAAAGAATAATAGAGAGGAGTGAGAGTGAGTTGGGGAGAGTTTCTAGAAGAACCTTATGGGATTTTTCAGGTCCTAGGTTCGGCACCTTATTATATGAACATTAGGAGGAGCTTCAAACAGGAAAAAAAAAGGTTGAACCTTTACAAAAAACAATAATTTAGAACACGTAGTACATAGTATCTAATTATATTGATGTTTATTGTTGTCACTAGGATTTAAATGTTAATTTTTTAATTGTTTTGTCAGTTATGTAGTCTCTTAATTTTTGATTTTTTTGACTTCATACTCAATTACACGTGCTTTGCTCTCACAGTGAAAAAAGGAGAGGTTAAATTATCACAAGACACGTATTTTTATCTGTCCATTCACTACATAATTCTTTCTTTTTGCCTCTTCATGCTTTGACTTTTGATTTCCTCTAGCGGCCAGCACTGCCTCTTTGACTTTTGTTTGTCGATACCTAGATCTCTATGAACCTCCCTCAGTGAGAACAACCCACTCTTCCTTCCCTTTCCACAACCTCTATTTCAAACCTTTTCCAGTGTGCTACCTCTCTTCTCATTTTTTACCCAGCTTCTTGATTAACATATGCATATGTTTGTTCTTATTCCCTGTTTTATAGTTAGACGATAAGTTTTCTATTATAGCTACTTATGTGTAAGTGGTATATAAGAAATATAGCTCCAATGTGTCCCTTCTCCACTAGTAATTGTCTACCTTTTTTATGTATGGTGAATGGAAATGTTTCATCCTTGATGATTGATGACCAACATCATATTTAGCCAGTAATGAGAGTAAACTGAGCAGTAAACAAGTGTACCGGGGCCAAGGCAAAGATGCTCCTGGATTTTCGAAATGGAGCATTAATGAAGGCATTTTCTTCCTAGGAAAGGCTGAAACCTCTTAAGGGGAGAAGATAAAAAATGAAGTTTTTTAACTCGTTTGGAGTTAGCCAAGAGAGAGGAGTTGTAACTATGAAAGTAGAAGGCCAAAATTGATAGCTAGACTACTGGCCAGCTGTCCGAACGATCAGGCAACAGTCTAATAGTCAAACTAGGGCCTAAGCTTTCAACAGCTTAAGAAGGTTGTCGAAAATATGAGATAGACAAATTTCTAGACAACTTTGTCGACACCCTGTCGACAATGACAGCAAACTGAGTGTATCCGAGCATATCCAACCTGAATTTTGATTTTGTTTCAGGTTGAATTCTGATTCCATTTTTGACCCAAACTCTGGGTATTTGTTTTCTTTTCTCTGGCTATAAATATGGGATCATTTGTGGTCAAATGTATCTGTTACATCGCGTTGTAAATGTTTGTTATTGAATAAATTCTTCTCCCTTCTACCTCGAGGACATGGGCAAATTGTCGAACCTCGTTAAATCCTTGATCTCCTCTTTTGTTTATTGTTCTATGCTTGTGATTAGTCTCTCGACATGTTTTCAGTCCGATCTCAACAACAAGTGGTGGTGCTTTCGCTAGCGCACAAGTGGTATCAAAGCTCCGGGTGCAATCTTGGAGGTGGTGGAATTGAAGAATTGGGAAAAATCCAATCTAGGATTTCTCGTTTGGAAGTAAAGGTCTCATCTTTATCTCAATTGTCGATTCCTTTCTGAATTATTTGTTGAGATTGTTTGGTGTAGATGGCCGAAGTTAATCAAGCCTCAGTGAGGACCGTGAACATCCACCAATTGAAGATCGATGTGGTGAAATCTGATGGAACAAATAACTTTGGTATGTGAAGATGCGAGATGATGAATCGTTGAATGCACAGAATCTGAAAAATACTTTGAAATTGCAAAAGAAGATAGAGGATATCCCAGAAAAGAATTGGAAGAAGATAAATCAGACGGTGTGCAGCGTCATCAGATCTTATCTGACATAAGATCTGAAGTATCATGTGATGAACAAGACCTATGTGAAGAGACTTTGAGAGATTCTAGAGAGCAAGTACTTAACGAAGAGTATTGAGAACCGCTTGCACCTGAAGAGAAGGCTTTATCGCTTTCAGTTGAAAAAAAATCTACATTAGTGAGCACATGAACAACTACACGAAACTTCTTACAGATTGGCTAACGTGGATGAGATAATCAAAGACGAAAGCAAGGCGTTGATCCTATTGAGTTCTTTTCCAAATAATGAGCATGAGACTTTTGTCTTGACCTTCATCAATGGTAAGTCACCACTTAGCTACGATGAGGTATCCACTACTCTTATGAACTATGAGTTGAGAAAGAAGGACAAGAAGTCTTCCATTAGCACATCAGTAGAAGTATTGATTGCAAGAGAACGAAGTTCCAACGGAAGGGCAAAGTAGATCGAGAAAGATCGAAGTTCAAGACTGATAATCGTAACTTGAGACAGGACCAGAGTATTCTGCAAGGAGAACGGACACTGGAAAAAAATTGTCCAAAACTGAAGAAAAGGAGCCACAGTCAGAGTCAAACATTCCACAGGAGAATGGTATTGATTCTGACTATTCTATTTATTCACTATTTATTATTCTCATCTATTTAGATGTTTCTGAGTAAATTTTGGATACGGGTGCTACCTATCACGTTTATCCCAAGAGAGTGATTTTCTAGTTTCGAGAAGCTACATGGAAGCTTGGTGTTGATGAGTGATAATCACACATGCCTATGGAGGGGATAGGTAATATTCTTATCAGAATGTTCGATGAGATGGTAAGAGAGTTGAAGGATATGAGATACATTCCTCAATTAAAAAAAACTTGATCTCTATTGGAGCTTTAGAGGCACAGAGTCTTAAAGAGACTCTTAGAGATGACGTTCTCAAGATACTCAAAGACTCGATGGTTGTTCTGAAGGGTTTCAGACAGAATAATATGTATTACTTGAAGGGTAGTACAGTGACAGGTCAAGTGGCGGCTTCAGGTGCATACGATGATTCTACCAGACTGTGACATATGAGATCAGGACACACAAGCGAGAAATCTTTGCAAGCATTGGCGAGGAAAGGATTGTTGAAAGGTGCGAAGACCTACAAATTGAAGTTCTGTGAACATTGTGTTATTGGTAAGAAGACGAAGGTGAAGTTTAGCACCGCAATACACTGCACCGAAGGGATTCTTGATTATATTCATACGGATGTTTGGGGACCTACCAAAACTGCATCACTTGGAGGTAACCATTACTTTTTGTCATTTATTGATGATTATTCTAGGCGTAGTTAGGCGCACCATGCGACACAAAAACAAAGTCCTAGATTTGTTTATGAAGTGAAAGACGTTTATAAAGAAGCAAACTGGTAGAAAGATCAAGATATTCCGATCTGATAACGGTGGGGCGTACAAAAGTGATTTGTTTCTACAGTTATGCCAGAATGAAGGTATAGAAAAGTACCTCATAGTTCGTTAAACACCACAATAGAATGGGGTGGTTGAGAGGATGACTTGTACCTTGCTAGAGAAAGTTCGGTGTTTGTTGTCTAATGCAGAATTATCGAAAACTTTTGGGTTGAGATTTTGACTTATGTAAGCCATCTCATTAATAAGTTGTCATCTGCAATTGACGGTAAGACTCTGATGGAGGTTTGGTTGGAAAAACTGCTCAAGAATATAATATGCTCAGGATATTTGGATGTCCACCCTACTATCACATCAAAGAAGATAAATTGGATCTTCAAGCAAAAAAATGTTGTGTTTTTTAGTTTCAAAAAAGACGTAAAAGGCTACAAGTTGTGAGATCCCAGAGACAAGAAGCTTGTGGTGAGCAAAAATGTCACGTTCAATGAGGCTTCTATGATAAAGCCTACTAGCTCTCAGCAGATAGAGAGTGATCAGACCAAGGAGATATCACAGCAGGTAGAAAATGATGCTACTTTACGACATCTAGATAGTTCAGTATCATTTGAATTTACACCTAAAGTGACATAGAATGGAGATCATGTAGCTGATGGGGACACTAAAGATGTTGAGAATCAAGGACCCGAGATGGGTCAAGTCCAAAATTCGATTGCATCTGGAAGAACCAAAAAAATATCACATATGGCTCACTCATATATAATTATGACATATTCTCTTCCGGCCATAGAAGAGTATTTCATCCACATATAGGGAGGCCGAGATCATCTCAGAGTTAGAGATGTGGAAGGATGTCATGTTGGAAGAGATGAAATCTCTTCATAAAAATGACACTTGAAAACCGTCAAATTTGCCCAAAGGGAAGGTCATTGGTTGCAAGTGGATATTTGTTAAGAAATAGGAATCTCAAGATGGTGAAACTGTTCACTATAAAGCCAGATTGGTAGCTAAAAGTTACGTTTAGAAGGAGAGCATTGATTACAATGATGTGTTCTCACCTGTTGTGAAGCATTTTTCAATTCAGATTTTGTTGATATTGGTAGCACAGTATGATTTGGAGCTATATCAGCTCGATGTGAAGACTACTTTTCTCCATGACGATCTTGATGGGATCTATATGACTGAGCCAGTAGGGTTCAAAACTGTAGGACAGTAAAAAATTAGTTTGCAAACTTAAGAAATCACTCTATGGATTGAAACAATCACCAAGGTAGTGTACAAGCGATTTGATAAGTTTATGCATTGAAACCTTTTGAGATCATTCAGATGAACTACATGTGGCGTGATCCCTTGGGTAGAGGGTACGTGGGCAGCCTTCATGGTGCAGCCCGTTTATTGAGTTGAAATTGGTGATTCGATGTGCTTAGCTCAAATTTAAAAATCTTCACCGAGGTGGGTAATTGTAATAGGAGAAGATCAAAAATGGAGTTTTTTAACTCGTTTAGAGTTTAGTCAAGAAAGAGGAGTTGTAACTGTCGAAAGTAAAAGGCCAAAATTGATAGGCAGACGACTGGCCAGTTGTAGGCAGCCATCTACTAGTCAAACTAAGGCCTAAGCTTTTGACAGCTTGAGAAGACTGTCGAAAATTTGAGACATGCCAACTTTCGGGACAACGCGGTCGATAGCCCTGTCGACAGTGGCAGCAAATTGAGTGTATGCGAGCATATTCGACGAGAATTTTGATTCTGTTTTTGACCCAAACTCTAGGTATTTGATTTTCTACTCTCTGGCTATACATATGAGATCCTTTGTGAGTGATTGTAACTCATTGCACCTCGTTATAATCATTTGATATTGAATAAAATCTTCTCCCTTCTACCCCGAGAACGTAGGTAAACTGTCGAACCTCATTGAATCTTTATTCTCCTCTTTTATTTATTATTTGTGTTATATTTGTGATTACTCTCTCGTCGTGTTCTCAATCTCTCAACAAAAAGTGGTTGTGCTTCCGCGTAGCGCACAACAGCCTCAGCAGCACACAAGAGGAAATGTTTCATGACATCGTTCTGCATTTCCCGCTAGAGCCATAAGTTGTTTCTTGGTTGCAAGAACTTAATTATGTAAGATGTCTAGATGGGTAAACATGCATTCTACATTGATACAACCCTCTATCTTTCATGTCCATTTTTTCTCTAAAGAGAATTTGGCACCAGATCAACGTTTAGAAACTTAGGATCAAGTATGCAGATGGTTGTCAAGCTTTGGAGTTTAATGATGAAGATGACTCAAATAAGGGCTCGTGCTCCATGTTAAACCCCATTTGGAAGGGAAACAGACTAACAGTATTAGGTGGTTGTAATTATAATGATGCCAGAACAATGATGGCCATAGCCACAGAATACAAGCAACATGCACCTGTTTATCTACGGGGAGAATTTCATGTACCTCATCTTCTCAGACAATTTGAAAGATAAGTCCTTAGTTAGGAATCACAATCATTTCAGTGTTGTCCTTAGATCATGCGATCAAGACAGAAATATAACTTGAACATCTTCTACAGTCTTTGGCTGCAACTTGCTGAAAGGATGAGTTGATGTGATCTCATCCCAAGTGCTACTATTACACATGTCAATCTTCACCAAGAAGACATGCATTCTCACAAAGAGCACTTAATATTCACAGTATAAAGAACATCACATGGCAGAAGCATCCTACAGTATTTGCATTGCTAAGTCTCTATCAGTCTGGAAGAACTGAGATTATCAGAGGAGAATTGCGTGTATAGAATATGGAAGGTGGCCGAACCACGTGTTGAAGATTCAAGGATCAAATTAAGGTGCACTCTTCTATGATTAAGAATAATGCCTACAAAATTTCTACAAAATTTCCACAACACAATCCACATTGTATAACTGATAGAAGAACTGTCAAATTAGAAAACATTACCAGAAAAAATTTCTCCCACAGCTTTTCGAACGGCAATGAACCAGGTGTCAAGAACATGAAAGCAATTTTGGGGTTCTTTGAAGGTATGGATGGAAGCGAGAGCAGGTCCCTAATGACAACACGAGAAGCAAGTTCATCATCAGTGAGAACTTTAGCAGCTAGTGGAGGAAGCCAATCCCTAAAGGGGCCGCAAACGCTTGATGAAAAGAAGTAGCAAGATGAATTTTGACTGCGAGGATAGGTATAAGCTGCAATCAGTGAGATGCACACCAAAGCTACCAAGACGATTATCCATACAGGCCTTCTGGAAGGGCCTCTGTGGCGCGGTGGCACAGGCATGATTGACAACTTCCCAATGCCAGGCCTGACGTATCTTCATTTGTGAATCCTCATTATAATAGTATCTTCAGCAGTATCCCTTCTTCATCAAGAGCTCCAACCATTTACAAAATGTTACCAGTCACCCAAAGAATAGCTTCAATTAATGGATATTCTTCTGATGGTGCACAAAGTTCACTGCAATAACAAACAAGAAAGGTATTTAACCATGTAAGTCTTAACCTTCCACTTGGTTAGTAGGGGTTTCATGCATTAAATTCTCAATATTTTCCAACTCCAGGAAAATGTGAAAAGAATTAGGTAGCACTTGTTAAAAGGAGGAATAGTAGTATAATTCACATTAAATCTTGGAAGGAATAGCACTTGTCAAAATAGCATTTAATAAATTTGTCGAAAAGCTTGTAGCGAACTGTTATAAATGAAGTCATAACAAGCCAAATGATCTACAAGTGGGTGGATATTTGGCCATCTGGAACAAAAGGAGGAGAAATTTTGAAAAAGTAATAATATTTTCCATATTCTTCCTCTCCTCAAACCTTCTCCAGAAGCATCATATTAGTCAAGGCGATTAAAGTCATAACATAACATCACTAAGGTCAATTTCAAAACAAACTATCCAAAGGAAAATCAAAACAATCTCTCTCTCTCTTTCTTTAAAAGAAATTCAAATTCGTAGGTAAGATTCCCAGCAATCAGACCTACAAATTCCAAACCAAAATCTCCAACACACCATACAAATCAACTAATTACCATTTTCAAGTCCTCGCAAAACCTGAGACACCAAGAAGTTATATAATGGAAATAAAAGAGGAGGGGGCGCTCAAAAGTCATCCATCACAAATTTTTGACAAGAAACAAAGACAAAACCGAATCCAAGCCTCTACTTCTAAACATACAAAATCCACAGACTCCACATTCTCAAAGCCTCTCACAAAACAAAACAGAGTCAAACTCAAATTAATAGGATAAAACAAAAAGGCAACAGGCATCATCAACCAACAGGAGAAAGAAATACCAAATCAAATTCAACCAACCACCGCACAATTAAAAGGAAATCTGCCCAAACGTCAGAATTGAGTCCTTCAAAATATAAAATACAAAAACTAGTGAAAATACAGAAAGCTTCAAAGTACACCACGGCTCATAAACAAAAAACATCACCAAATCCAATTCAAAATGCAGGAATCGAGTATGGAACCAAACATCAACTGATCAATGCAACATAACATAAAGAACTTGAATCTCTTGTGATCTCAACACTTGCTTCCCTTTTAAATCCAATATCCGAGAATTTAATAAACTACCAGAAAATTCCAAAAATGCACGAAAAACTAAAACACGCAAAAGAATAAAAATCTAAAAAAAATAATAATAATTTCCATTTCAAATAGTTGATTCTAAGTTATATATAAGAGCAGAAAGGTCCAAAATCAACAATAACTCAAGAATCGGGATCAGAGGACCAAAAAGAAAACTTCAATAATCCACATCAAAATTTTCCCAAAAAATAACATACAAAACTAATCCTCAACCCAAATGCCCGTAACTGAAGCTAAACGAAGATAGTTTTCTCATAATCCAGTGGAACAACAAAGAAAGCAAAAAAGACTTTGAAAAAAAATATCATCAAAAACACCGCATAATAACAAAAAGCTTCAAAATCTGCTATGAAAAACTCATGAACCAACTTCTAACTAAGAAATCACGAATCGAGCTAGGGCATCCGCATCAAGAACTCAAGAATTCAAATCGATACGAAGAGGAGGATATGAGATTTACCTCAAGAGTCTCAAGGAGATCGGCGGATAATGACGATATGAGATCTGAGAGCGAGAGCAAGTATGGGGAAGAGAGAGAAACAAAAGAGAAAGTGTGAGAGAGAGAGATCTCTGGATCTCAAGAGAAAATAGCGGAAGAGTGAAAAAAAGAAATAATAATAAATAAAACATAAATAACAATTATGATGATAGAGGGCACTCCCGCAAACAGGGGAGTTTCAAAAATAAATTAAATAAATAAATTTGTATAAGCGCATTTAATATTTATACGTAAAAACGCCAAAATTAATTAATTTCCGTTATTTATTTTTATTATATTATTTATTTATTTTTGCGCTTTGTTCGCGGGCGAATGAGTCGTTTTGGCTCCAACCAATGACAAAATTTCAGCCAGCCTCTTTTTTTTATTCTTTTTCCTTCTTCCTCTTGTTTTTTATTTTCACATTTTTTTAAAAAAAAACCTATTTAAAGTTTTTTTTTTTTTAAGGTTCTTGTTGATTATAATTAATAACAATAATAATATAACTAACTAATCATTTATATTTATATACTCCACTCCTCAAATTTTGCTAATACAGTAATTAGAGGAACACCCGACCTTAATACCCCATTGGGCAGAGCTCGGTCCCCAACTTCCGACACTCTCTCATGTCGTGTCGTAATGTCTGCCCCTCAAATTCCCAGGAAATTTCAAAAGTACCCTTACTACCCGAGGATCTTGGAGACAGAGTTAATCTCGACCACACGGTTTTAATATCGGAAGTTTTGCTTCAAATTCGTACGAGGATATCTTCAATTTCGTCGTATGCGACAGAAAAATATGGGCGACTGTTATACACTGCCCTTCTACTGACCGGTCATAGCCGGTATAAAAATTGTGAAACTGGCAATGACAGGTTGCAACTCAAATGACAAGAAAAGAGGTTTTAAAAAAGCAAAATTTAAATAACACTGGGAAGTTATCCAAGTTATTTAATAGAATAGAGGAATTTTCTCCAATTAATACAAAGAACAGTGTTAGAATACTTGTCTATATTAGTTTCTATAATTAAAATTCAATAAATTATTTCGAATGTCTCTATAATAGTTTAGATCTTACTAGGGATTGCTCCAAAGATGCTAGTTCAACTAGTATTAAATACGCTTTTCCTTTAGTTCTATCATATGAAAAAAAAATAATTTAGTGTTTTGTTTGAATACCAAAAATATACTTCATCTTTTTTTCCTTTCATATCAACTAAATACACTGAGATAAACACCTTCGTTTTGAATCAGACAAAAGGCTATCAAAATACTAAAAAAGACTGCATTCTTGAGAGTTGCACGTCTCCTTAGTTCTCTAAGTTACGTAGAGATACAAGAAAAGGCCTCCCGGATTTCTAATAAAAGTTAAAAGGACAATGAGTTTTTTTTAATTATTATTATTATTAGGATTCAATTTACACCCATTCTCGCACTTGACATGCCATACTAGAATAATCATCAGATGTAATCGAATAAATCAAAATTGCTCGTACAATGAGACGTAAGAATCACCCACCCACAGAGAGTCCTGTCTTTTTACGCCTAGTGCAGACAGGATCCAAACATCAAGACCTCTTATCCATTGCAAACAAAAAAGTTTCTACCGTATGCCATATGCATAAAGAGTTATCCTTGCGGGAGGCTGAACAACAACTCACCAGTAAAGACGTGAGACCGGGTCGAAAGATAGAAGAGAGTGAGGACACACCTAGAACCCATTCAAGCAAAGAGGTGAAAGTAGCCAAAGGATAGAGCTCTAGAAAGGAAGAGACCGTTCTAAAGAAAGACATGAAGATCTGAACAATGTAGATAGTATCTCTCTCTGCTACTCTAATAAGAACATAGAGCAGACTTCACTGTATGCCGCTCCCTGGCATTTCGATCTTTCCTTTCCTTGGAAGAGAGTCAAGAAGACAAAACAAAGACGACTCCTGAAAGAGAGAGGCAACAACAACCATTCCGGATCCACTGAGGCCACTTCAGAAACCTACATATCATCTTTTAGAGGCAGAAGCCTCGCATGCAAGCAGCTAAAACTAGACATGCCGGCCCTCCCTTCTTCCTACATCATCGAAGAACACGGGACTCACGCCCTCCATTCTTCATACATCGTCGACGAACACGGCATTCATGAAAATGACAATGAATACTTACAACTTCAGCGAGGAATCATGACCTTAATGCTTTCATTTGACAGCAGACTTCCTCCTTGCCGCCTGCAACAAACAGTCAAAAATGTGTTATATTATCATTGTTGGGTGAAGCTGCAAATTAAATGGAGCTTAGATGAGCACCTAGCTTCCTCATCACCAGCAACAACACAAAAATGGTGTAACAAATACTTGTCCCATCGTTCATTATAGATTAAAGAGCGCTGCACATTACAAACAACAGATAAAAAGAAAAAAGGAAGGGAAAAAATACAAAGCTCTTTTCCACCGTAAATAACAGATGAATGGAAAAAGAATATGAATTTAGCAGGTCATACAAAATTGTTACAAATATATCCCGTAGTTCGGCCGGGCGTAGTCCTCATTTCTATACCACGTAATAACACACCAGCCCTCAAAAGAATCACAGAGCAGAAAAGTAGTGTCACTCTCATAAAGATACAACATTTGTTCCCCTCCTTTTGCTTTCACCCATGCGCAACATGACAGGACACGGGTATAAATTTAAACAAAGGTCACGAAAAGAAAAGAAAAGAAAAGAAACAGAAAAGGAAAAGAAGCAGCAATTGCAGCCTACATGACATAAACAAGAACACAGAAACACTCATCTGAGACTAGATGATAAACTAATTACTGAAAGGTGAAAGAAATCATGTAACATATGTATCGGTAGGTGCCCTCGTATGTTCAGCGCACATGCTTCACCTGAACAACAAGACTAGATCTGAATCTCCAAGGTCATGACCTCTTCTCCCGACTCCGATACAACACCTGCAGGCAATCAATATCAGAAACGTTGCTTAATTAGAAATAAATAAATCGATAGCAGACCAGTGCACAAGTCCAAAATGTGTGCGCTTGGTGCTGTTTTTGCTCATAGCTCACCCCTTTCAAAGGAGGACTTGTTCAAAAAAGTTTCTTAGAAAAGAACTTTCCCAGAGTCTTAAAACTGAATCCTTAACATGAAAGATCAATATTGGAATTCAATCTGTTTGGTCTGGATGAGAATGGAGCTATGAAACAGAAAATTTAGCTCACATAAAAGTCAGAAGAAAGGAGAGAAGAAACTAGAATTTTTTTGGTTAGGAATAACTATCTGAGGGATCACAATAGAGAGAATAGGAGATAACACCTTGCAGGCTGTTAGCTTCCACAGCTAAGAGAAGCAAGAAAATCTAGTTCCTTCAAATCGCAGATTTTGTGCTTTTCTAAAATTTCCTCTAAACTGATTACGAAAACATTCAATTTTGCCAAAAAAATATTTGCTTCAAAGGCATTGGAAGCACTTATCGCAAGCAACAAAAAATACACCCTATGCATCCACCAAAAAGTCCCCAAAAAATTAGGAGGAAAAAAGGGTGAGGGAAATAAACCGAAAAAACATGCCCAAAAACCCCCCGCAAATTCTTGAAATTAGATGGCACGCTAAGTGATGACGAACAAAACAAATTTGGATGTCTCTCCATAGAGTTTCTCACTCAAGCACACTAGCTAGAAAGCTTTTCAAGTTAAATTTTAATTCATTCAAAGCTGAGCAAAATAGTAAGGTAAGGCCTACCTCAACAAAAAATCCAATCACAGTCAATGTGAAACTAAAAGCATAACAGAAGCAATTAAACTACAACTAAGACGAACAAAACAAAAATATAATAAAACGACTAAGATCCGTACACCCTAATCAAACCATAGTGAGGACATACGACGATGCCTCCTAGTGCGGGCTTGAAGTCCTAAAGTGATGTCTCCAATATTCCCCAGAGGTTGGGAAAAAACTCGACCCTATCAAATGTAGGCCTCCTTGGCTCTCATAGTGCTCTAGACGATCAGAATCCAACTGTTGGAGCTCTCTTCGATTACTCCAAGAATTCTCAGAATCAGGTAGTCCTTTCCAACAAATTAGAAATATTTGATAATCACCATCTCTAGCAAAGACAATCATCATTAATAATTTTATCAATTTGTTTTGTTGTGTAGTTTGGGTTTTCTTTGGGGAGCGGGGGTAAGGAGAGTCTCCCAAAAGCAAGCTCAGGGGAAAGTTTATTCAATAGGGATTAACCAAGAGAAAATATTAGACCTTCACAAGCAACTAGATCATCAATATTAACAGAGACTAATACCAAAATCAGGTGAAAGATCTACTATATATGCATTAGAATTAATCTTTCTCAAAATTTTGAAAGGTGCATGCAATTTCTTCATAGTACTAGAGATACTGTTTCGGACGAATTTGAACCATCACATAATCTCCTACATTAAATTCTCGAGCCATTTTATACAAATCCGCATAAACTTTATGGTTTACATTTCTTTTCTGAATTGCAGTGTTGATCTCTTTATGCAGTTTATGAGTATGGTATGCAAATGATGCAGCCGACTCAGACACCCTAGTATGATGATGTGCTCTATGACTGAAATTTATAAATGTCTAGGTCGATTACCATGCGCTACCGACTCCTTGGGGCTAATCAAGTTGAGCCCATTTTTCCCCTTGTGCAAAAAGTTTCTTTGCTTTCCCAGTCTTTAGTTGACTTGGAATCAATTTAATCATTTGTCCCTCATAGGTAAAGGTACAAGTGCTAGACTTTGCCTTCAAGGTGACATCCAAGTCAAACAACAAATGTTTTCCAAGAATCACATGACCCATTGTATCCATAGCTAGCATGTCTCACCAAATCTTATCTTTGTATGTCGCAAATTGCACCGGTACAAGGCATCTCTCATTCACTTCAAGTGACGTTATGTTAACCCAAGAGACTTTGTAAGGATAAGGGTGGGGAACCGCTTTTAAACCTATCGTGGAGACTAGCCTGAAAAACATTAATGCAACTCCCACCATCAACAATGATTTCACAATTTTTATCACCAATTTTCATTCAAGTGTGGAAGACTGTGATCCTACACCATTCGACAGTTTTCTTAGGTTGAGGTAGGGTACACCTAACGATATTGATGCGCTAAATAGAGGCGAGACACTCCCTCTTGTTCAGTGGCATCATCAGAGTCATACCCCTCGTTGTGTAGGTACACAACTTCCTTCTGTTTATCTTCCTTTTCCTGATCTTGTTGCTCATCAAATAGAAGGCTTTGGATTTGCTGGGACTGAGCTTCTCCACATGACCATAGCCCTGGCATTTATAACATTGAATGCGAGAATTGGTCCGGGGTACACTTTCAACATGTCATTTTCCTTTGTCATCTTCCTTTTGGAAGGAACTATTGGGGCTATTCTTGTACTGTGATCACTCTGGGTTGGACCTAATGGCCTGGCTCTTACAGTCGTAAGTCGTCCTAAAAATAGGTTCCTCGCGAAACATCTAAGTCTTGAACTATCTGATAAGCATTCTCTAGGTCACAAACACCCCGCGCAAAAAAGTTCCCTACATAGAAAAGGTTAGACCTAAACCTAGAAAGGGTCACTGTGAGGGATTCGTCAAAAAATCGCTGCATCGAGTTAGGAACTCATCAAAACTTTCAATATACTCAGCAGCAGATCGATTCTCTTGATTAAGCCTACTCCACTTGTCGAGTTGTTGATCCTAAAACGTAATAGGAAGGTACTTTTGATTTAATTTAGTTCTCATTTCTTCTAACGTTCGAACAGGTTCTTGCCTCTTGATAGCCATCAATCTCTCAACATTTGACCAATAATACGAAGCTTGTCCCACCAGTTCATAACAACAAAGCAAATTCGTCGCTCTTGAGACATCTCATACCACTTGAAATATCGCTCTAGACTCATTACCCAATCAAAGTAATATTGTGATTCCAAGTGACCATCAAAGTTTAACATGTCCAACTTGATATTCTTTAGGTATCCTCAAGACGGCTATGGTTCCTAGGGACTATATCCTCCTGTCGTAGGCTGGATTGACGATCTCCATCACCACAGTCATTTTCTACCCGATTTATTCTTTGATTTAAAGTGCTAAGTTGGCCTCTTATATCCTCTAGGATTGTAAGTTGGGATTCATAGATGTACTAGGTTTTCTAGATTGAAACTCATAGTAACATTGCTTTCACCTAAATGATAGTATATGCCACTACGGGTGGACATGCACATCACAAAATGTTATGTTCTAAATGTTGATTTTTATTTTACTTTATTCTTTTAAGAATGCAGTATCTTATTTCCTATATGAAACTAAAAGGCTCTAATGCAAATGTGCAGGATGATGCAAAAGATAAAGAGAATAAGTGACCAGTTCAGCTGAGTAATGCGCACAATAAATATCAGCAATTTGTAAAAAAGCTTGAGAATATAAAATAAAAAGAGTGGATGTACTCTAATTGCAACTGAATTTCAAAATTTGTAAAGATTAATAACATGCAATTATTTCAGTCTCCAGTTTGTTTTAGCAAGTCCCTAAGTTAATACTGAGATGTACAAATAAAAGTTACACAGATACATACAAATTGGCAGACAACAAATAATCAATGAAATTATAAAGCCAAAATCAAGGGTACCAAAGATTCAGCTCAGTGGAAATTATATTTGAGTATTGATTACCTTGATAACCGATGCAAAGCTCTTGCCGTCACAAACTCAACGGCTCAAAAAAACGTCCAAATCAGACTCCGGATCGCCAAGTTTTCGCCCCGAACGAACTGGGTTGCTTATCGAGTAGCACTAAACTCTAGACCTTTTATTGTTCCTTGTGGACGTGCACTGTAGCTTGCGGGTTTCAACTCAAACCCAAATTCTTTAATGAATCGGGTCAGGTGGAATTCTGACGGGTCAGATCAGGTTGTTTTCTTGAAACCCAAACCGGTCCAAGTTGGGTCGGGTCCAGCTGTAAAGGATCCAAATAGATCTTTGCAAGGATCTAACTTGGATCTAATCGACGCAGCTGATGGAGTCGATGTTGAGGAGATTGACGGAGGAGACATCAACGCTAGCGAAAAGAGGTAGACGACGGCAAGGTGAAGGTGGTGTCCACTCACGGCGACGACAAGGACTGGGAGAGATGGCGATGTAAACGGTGTTGCTGACAATGGAGGATGTTGTCGACAAAGTTAGGGAAAGATGTGGTGGCGTTGGTGACGTTGGAACTCGTCGGTGGACTAGAACGATGATGCAGAGGTAGGGTGTTGCTGGGGTTGTTGACGCGCGGAGATGGTGCTGGAAATCGGCGGTAGGGCGACGGTGCTCAGGCGCATTCGTTGTGTGAAGGCGACAAAGAAGCGGAGGTAGGAGGTGGTGTTGGGGCTGTTGACGAGGTCGCGGAGGCGATATTGTTGATGTCGATGTCTATGATGAGGAAGAGGAGAAGATCTGCGGCAGCAGACCTCGTGGCGAGGTGGTGGTGGTGTTGGCGATGTCGACGGGGTGACAGGGCGACGGTGTCAATAAGAACAGGGAAAGAGAGAGAGGGAGGACAAAAGAAGAAGACGATGGAGGCGCTGGGTAGAAAAGAGGCTAGGGTTTTCTTCTACTTCTTTTTTATTCTTTTATTTTCTTTTTTTTCTTTTCTTTTCTTTTTTTACAAATAGAGGAGAGAACGAAAAATGGGAGAGATCTAGGAAATTTTTAGGAAATTTTTTTGGAAGGATTCAAGATTTAAGCTCTGATACCAAAATGATGGGGAACAAAACAAATTTGAGAATCTCCCTAGAGTTGCTCACCCAACCACACTGGCTACAAAGCTTTTCAAGTACAATTTTAGTTCATTCAAAACTAAGCAAAATAGTAAGCAGTCTTGGCCTTAAATAGGCCTACATCAACAGAAAAATTTCATCACAACTGATGTGGGACTAAAAGCATAACAAAAATAATTAAACTACAACTAAGACCAACATAAAACAACAATATAATAAAATGAATAAGATGCGTATGGCTTAATAAACCATAGTGATGATGTATGGCAATGCCTCCTAGTGCCGGCTTGAAAAGTCCTAAAGTGATGTCCCCATCACTAAGCAAAGGGATTTAGCTGGTGATAGTGCAAAACAAAACTCAGACACCAACTTCCAGAAATTCATACAGTAAATAACCAATAATGGAGAAAAGGCCCATTATAATTGAAAAGGAATATATGACACTTTCAAACAAATAAATAGCTAAAGAAATAAAATCAAGGTAACATCATCGGCTCTAAATTCACATAGGAAGTTATTAACCTTTAGAGCTACTGGAAATACTATCAGGGTTATAGACAGTGATATGTAGGTTGCAACAATACAGGGTAAGAACTCCAAAACGATCAATTAGAAGTTATATATGACATCAGACCACACATAAATAGTGAATTATTGCAAATTATAAAGTAAGAAGCCTTCCAAAACAAAAGAAAACATTCTCATGGTTTAGCTTGCTGTTTTTTCTAAAAATTTTTCCTTTATTTCCATTCCCCCATCTTTTCTTTTCTTTATCCTGCAGTAATTAAAGAACCCAAGTTCACACAAGGCCAGATTACAAGATCTGACATGAGTTGTACGAGTAAACGATCAAGTATCGGCCCAACTTTAAAATAGAAATACAAGTTTTAGCATAACTGATAACTTGAAATACCTATACCTGAAACTGTAATCAAATTGAAGTTTACTGTCCTGAACTTTTGTTACTTGTGCTAAAAAGAAGTACTAGCCTTATTAATTACTTTCATGCTTTATTGAGAATGTTCACCGGAAACACTGGCAAGCAACAGAAAGGGTTTCCGGATCTCCAGACAATCAGAAGGGAGAAGATGAAACACTTGGGTACTTCGAGCACTAACAATGTTCAAGGAAGGACCGAGGATACTGAAGGATATGATTGTGAAAGGTGAAAGACACAAGATTTTTTTTTTTTTTGAGATAGACACAAGATTTTACAATTGTGAAATGAGAAGACCAAAGTTTTTATGATGGTAGAAGGCGAACACAAAAAGGTTTCATGAAAAGTTTCCAGCAGTTAAAATGGTAAAGATAGATATTGGAAAACAGTCATGCTAGGCATACTTTCATGCATTAAGGCACAAATGATTGCTTTAAGGCGATTACAGAAAAGCAGAAAACAGTCTTATGTTACTGTGCATCTTGATATCCCTAATCCAGCAAGCTTGTTTCGATGCACTTGGACCCGGATTTTTGTGTCAACTGACATGCCAATAACTCAGAAACGAAAGCATGTTTTGTATTTCTCTAGTTTCACTTAGGAAAATCTATAGTCCCAAGATATTAATATTTTAGTTTCTGATTATGAGATTATGATGGTATTGGTGAGATGAATATCCAACCAATGAAGAAATGCATTTTCTTCCAAAAAAGAGAACTGAATTTGTTGGATTTTGATTCCAAGCCTCAATCCAACACGACCAAACAGCTGACGGGATTGAAAAGCAAATGTCAATTTAATTGATTCTAACTTCATGTTGGAGGTTGGAGGATACTTCCTAAGTAGAACAAATCAGAAGCAGTAGGCTACATACACACTTATATAGGCACTCTTATATAGTTCTCTTATAAACTCATGCTCCGTAACAACTAAGAGATATTTCTCTTGATTGGTAATAAGTCTTAGCATCTTCTGATGCATCATGCATTCCTACTTCAAAATATCATGTGAGTTGAACCTTGTGGTAATTATGTGAGAACTATTGAATATGAGATCCATAAATTACACAAAGCCAGCAGTAAATTTCCCTCAAATTTCAGTAATTTTTTTGTGTGTGCTTTATTTTTTATTAATGAAGTTAGGGTTTGTCTCCCTGGTAAATGACCTACAAGAAAAAGAATTTCCGAAGCTGAATGACTCAATGATTATCCTGTTGAAATTTCTTTTTCTTTGAGATAGCAGACTAGCAGTTTTTTTTAACCAAAAACAAAGATTACCCAATTCACCCCAAGCCTTAAAACCCAAAACCCTTTATCTTATTTATTTAGCAACATACTTCCTCTCAAATTCCGACAAATTTAGAAAAATGATTCCTCTTATATTTATTAGATTATGTAACACTAAGAGTATTCTTGTAATTTGTTACTTATCGATATAAAGAGAAGGCCACCTAAATCTAGAATAAGTCGTCTATTCCTAAAATCCTAACATGGCACAGCGATGCCTTTAAATATCATGAGATCCCTCCTCCACCATCATCCACCAATTTCCAACATCGTCAACATCATAAGCATCATCATCGACATGTTCTCCTTTTTCTTTTTCTTTTTCCAGATCTAGTTTAGATCTATTAAGAAAAACGGGTATTCTTCACAATGAAGAGTCCTGTCAGTCTGGAATTCCAGGGTGGAATTTTGTTTTCGTGTGTTTTGTTCATATCTTGGTGTATCAAAGCCTGATTATGGTGATTTAAGAGTCGATTCCCATATTTTTTATCATTCTGGACGCATTGATGGGTATTGTTTGATCTGATTTTACTTGGATTTGACAATGAGTTGAGGATCTATCAGAACCTCTTCTCCTTTTCTACTGAGTTTGAACATCTCTCTAAATCTCATCTTTTATTGATTTTGTGGATCTCTCAAATCCTCCTCTTATAGAGTTTGGAGATCTCTAAAATCCTAAAACTAACTGGCCACCGCAATCTAGGGTAAGCCGTCTATTCCTAAAACCCTAACAATATTGAATACAGTGAAGTTGTTTCCCCTAGGTACCTAAGAAACCCTGGATGATCAAATGTGAATGATATGAGAATTCCTTGTCCTATTCAACATTCTTTTCTGCTGGTTGATATTCTTAGCACCAAATATCAAACCCATCAAAGGTTCAATCTAACATAAGCCTTACTTATCCATATCATTGACTATTACACTCCTGAATTCCACATATTTTCAGTACACCAAAACGATCCAAACTATACCGCATTTGTAACTTCAGTCACTACCTTAAAATCTGGAAGAAATCCTTATATTTAATACTGAAGCAAAACCAGCATGGAAACTCTGGTCAAAATTTTACCTCAATAATTCTATCTAGCCAAAAAATCAAGTTAATAAATAGGTCCCTATAATGAGAAAGATCAATGTAAATAAGCTTATACAGATGCAGCCAACTTCCCTAGGTGTAAAGTTTCATTATTTACCTTTCTTTTGTTCCAGAAGTAACTAAGAAAACTCCTCACCAATGTATCAACTTTCAAGTCAAAGCAAGGACTGCCTATAAAGTAGGTTAAGCCCCAAACTATGATGAGTTCACTGTATTTTCAATGAAAAAATTGGCTTGTTACATCCAAGAAACCCTACTACACTATAATATAACTATGGATATAACTATGGCTACTTGGAAACTTGGAGACACATTTGAGACACCAAAAGCATACCTTGATCACAAATACAGCAACAACTAGCATTCAAATATCCACTGTTACTTGTCAGCATGCCTTTGCTTATGTCTACGATGTTCGTGACTTGCATGGGTCTCCGAAGCCTTCCTTGCCTTCTTGCTACAAAGTTTAAAAAGTAAGAGGCTATTAAAAGAAGATCGGAGAAACAAACTTGCAGCCGTGCATGTGAAAGAACCCCGCTAACCAGAACATGGCCGAAAAGATTTTGTATAGAAAAAATACAGGTAATGCCAACACAGCCGAAGCCTGCAGTCATAGATCAAAGACTTTCATCATAATGAAGACAGATGCAGGAGAAACCAAATCTATAAAGCACACTTGTTCGCTTAAACCTGAGTACAACATACCATAAACCAAACTAACTCTTTAGTTGCAAGAGTTTTTGTCAGTTCATGTTTTTTAAGTTTCTCGTGAATGGCACCTTGAACCTACAGGACCAAATTAAACTTCGTAAGGTGTTCCCCTGATATTATTGTAGATAATGATAACATAGGAGCATTCCTACAGAGGAAAATACTTGATCATAAAAGAATCAAGAGGCAAATAATTAAGATCAAGAAGAATGTATATGAATCATCCTTGTATTCATGATTTCATTCCTGGTAATATTTCAGATAACCCATGTGAATGCTAAAATCATACTTCCCCATATGTACTTGAAATTAGAAGCCTTAATAGGTATGCATCAAACTTACTGTATTCTCTCTCTTTTCAGCCTCTCAGAAGTTATGTAGCATGTGCTAGGTAGATTTTTTTTTTTTCCCGAGCTTCCAAGACAGGATTTTATGTATTATTATAAGTTTGTGTGTCTAGCATCAAATCCTTTCCATCAAACCTCACAAATATTTTAGCATAGATCTAGGAATTATGTCTTGTTTAGGGTATAATATTTTGTCTTTTGATATATTGCTGGCTGAATTACCAATTCTGCTTCCCAGGTATTGAGGGAGATTCCGCATAACAATGTATTCTCCTTGCTCGCCTATGAGTCTCTATGTCCTGTTGTTAACCTATAAGATTTCTATTTTGATCTCAAGAGGCGCCATAATTCATTCAGAGCCCTCTCTAGATGGAATTGCCTGCAAATACCCCGACATTCTCGCACCTAGTTATATAATGTTGGTGACGTATGCTAGCCAGTACACCACATTCTTTTAGTAGCATTATCTCCTCTTGTTTAGGTTGATTTACAACGTTTACTGTTTTTGATTATCTTGATATATGCTCAAATACTCAAATACACAACTTTGTGGTTGAAAGACTAAATTCATAAAACTAAAGTATATAGCATTTAGGAGAACAATTTTTTGACGTCAATGATTTCAGTGTTTTTTCAGTTTTTAAACAAAGGATTTCATTGTTGTTCGTTCCCAGTACTATCAACTGCGCATAGAAATTGAAAGACAAATATAATGAATGCATTTTTTGAATAACATAATTGAAAGAACAATTTCTATTATTTGTGCCTGCTATGGACAATCCTTCGAAGCACCGAAAACCTTCATTGCTGAAGAACATCTGAGATTTGCTTTCAAATTAAATAGAACAAACAAAAGATTTATATTTATCTTTTAGTTTAGTATCGGTTTGAGCACCTTTCAGATTTTAAATTTAAATAGGATCTGAGCTTATCTGATTTGGATTGTGTTATATTTTCACTATGATTAGTTATTGCGTGAACTTCTACTAGCAGTTGATGTGGTTATCAGGAGACATTTTGATGGCTTTCCATGCCAGACCCGAAATTTTGGGATAAAGGGTGATGTTGCTGTTGTGCTTCTTGTTATACCCTTACCGTGTTCTTTTTGTCTTCCTAATCCATATCTTCACGTCAAAAGTTCTCATTTTGCAAACTCTTCTACACTAAGGATATTCACAATCAAGAGTTATCACGGCACTTAAATTTGATCTTTCAAACATAAGGAATTTACAGAATATACAAAAAGCGGAAGCTGTCTACTTTGTGATATGTACCAACAAGTAAACTTTGTAACAGCTGAAGAAATTTTAACTAATAACAAAACTTAGTAGAGACAACATTGTGATAAGTAGTTGCCGATTCAGGAATTTTCCATAAGCATGAACATGGGGGCTTACTGTGCTTTTAAACACAAAGGAGAGGCATAAATATATGATACCTTATGATGATAAGTAGTTGCTGACTTGAGAAATTTTCCATATCCATAGACTGCACGATTTGTGTAAGGCTTCAAAACAACACGTGCTTTTTCCACATGAGGTCTGGTGACTGTGGCAACTTGGTCGATATAAGGTTTAGATAACCTCCTAGCTTCCTGCAAACATTTAATTGTGGGTTCAAGGAAATTAAGTGCTAGTAAACAGATAACAGGTGTTTCCAGGAAACACTATGTAGAAATCCGATGCTAGAATCTCAATGAGTATATAACTATGCAATCAATTGTTCAGTAAGCATTACAGGGGATTCAGTTAATACCAAGACATATGGACCTGTGAGCTCCTGTACTTTAACAAAATGTGGTGTAATGGTACTTCTGCAAACTTTGTAAATCTCAACACTTTTAGTAGATACTTTCTCCACATGTGGCCCAACATAAGTTGTAGCCTTCACCCATTTCTCCTTGACGGCCGGAATCCACTTCTGCACAAAGTAATAAACAACAGCTTCATTAAAGCAACTCTCTAGTTCATAACTGCCCAAGAGTGTGTTGTTAATCATCAAATTGAACTAGATGAAATAAAGCAATTACTTGCCATGAGACCTCCCAAAAGGAAACTACTTACAGTTTTGGCTGACTCTAAGTGTGGCGCGGCCCATTTTTGTGCGTGGGTTGATTTCTCTGATACCTGAAAAGTTTTGGAATCCAAAACATGATCATCTAATGGAAACTTTAGATTAAAAATCACAGTACCAAATAATTCAATAAAATTCAGATTTGAAAAAGAACAATCCCACTCAAAAGAGAACTTTGCAATCATGGCACAGAAGCAATGGGTTAGCACCTTTGCCAGGAGGATATCCATGGTTGGTTTTCCATGCGCATTCCAGTGGGATGCTGCAAGGTCCTGCAAACAGTACATGGATCATCTGAGAAATGATCTAGCATCACATTTGAAAATTGAAAGCATGCATATAGTGAATTAGGTTTACCTGGACACGGCCTATGTGGGTTGCAAGCCAGGGGGGCAGCCATGCTCCATGAATCTGAACAAAGGACACGAGTAAACTTGCTCATCGATCAACAACAATTACCACCAATGCTATGCTACCGTAGTAGCAGTGCAAGAAAATCTAGTGAAATAAGTAATGTCCCAAAATACTAAGTATCAAATAATGACATCCCAGCAAAACAGGAATATAAGATATGCAAATGCGTGTAGCCATAATTGATGCTAATTACAGTTATTCGTTTGCTGGATTCTCACACCAACATTACTTTCTTCTTTTTTTTCAGATTAATGCTGTGTTGAATTAATTTTTCAGGTAAATAGAGTTGTCCGTCTGAATTGAGGATGGGATTTACAAGATGAATAAAAGGCAGACAGTAGCATCCATACATGCTACCAGAAATTTCCAATGCCACACTTAAGGGACCATTTTTTTCTTCTGTAAGCATATTAAAGTGTTAGGATTATGACGTGAATATGTCGTAAAGGTTGATTAATGTCGGATCTGGCAGTTTCTTTTCTGGATCTGTTTTCAGTCCGAGTTGCATTCAAGTTTCCTTTATTCTGATTGATGAAGTTTGTTTAGGATTAGGAGAGTTCTATGGTCTATAAATAACCCTTAGGGGTGGCTTTCAATGTATTCCTAGAGAATCCAATGAATTTGTAATTCCTAAAGGTGTAATTCATCTAGGTGAGATATTCGTGAGAAAAGCTTAGCCACAAGGGTTTGTTTTTCTTGGCAACCATCAAGGACTTGTAATCTTCTCAACGTGATGTGTAAGTAATTCTTATTGTACTCTCCCAAAATTTTTAATAAAGTTTATCCTCCCTTCTCCCGTGGACGTACACACGATCTGTTTGATCGGTGGAACCACGTTATGTTTGTTAGCTTTCTATCTACTTTGTAATATCTTATTCTTCTCTTCTTCAAGTTATCTTAGTAAATCCTGTGTTTTGTTTCCGCTGCGCCCCCCTCCCCAGTCAATCCGGTTGTGGGGGCGTCCAACCCCTGAAATCACAACAATTGGCATCAGAGCAAGGTCAACTTGAAGATGTTTGCGATCAAGTTCGATATCCAGAAGTTCGATAGCGTCATCAATTTCAGCAGGTGACAGATTACGATGAACGCTATCCTTACTTAGAGCGGGTTGAAGAAAGCACTACTCGGGAGGAAGAAAGAGCCCCAAGACATGAAAGAAGAAACTTGGCATGAGTTAGATGAGAAAGCCTTAACAATTATTCAGCTTTACTTGGCGGACGAAGTATTGGATGAGTTTTATACCGAGAAAACAGCATCCTCGTTATGGGAACGACTTCAAGACCACTAATTGAAGAACTCGTTGACGAATCGGTTGATTCTGAAGTAGAGTCTATTTCTTCTCTGCATACATGAAGGTACACCTATTAAGTCTCACACTGCAGAATTTTTCTCTATTATTAATAATTTAGATATAGAGGTTAAAATAGAAAATGAGGATCAAGCACTTCTATTACTGTGTTCTTTACCTTCTTCATATAAGAGTTTTAGAGAAGCTCTCATCCATGGAGGCAAGTCAACAATTAAGGTCAATGAGGTCAAAGGCATCTGCTCAATAAGAACAAAATTGACCCCAGTTGACGGGTGAGTCTCATCATGATGATTCCAGACAAGTCCATTATTCAACGGAGAAGGGTAAGAATGGAAGTTTCACGGGTAACTCAAAACACAAGAATTTGACGTGCAACTATTATCACAAGAAGGCCCACATTAGATCTGAGTGTTGGCTTTAAAGAAGAAACAACCAGATACTAATGTCACTGAACTGGTTGGAGAAGATGAACAATAGTGCGACGTTCTATCTGTTACAGACAGATCAGTTGGTAACAAAGATAGATGGGTCATAGATTCTAAATGTTCACAGCATATCGTTCCAATAGGAAGATGTTCTCTTCAAACACTTCGGTTCAAGGGAAAGAAGTCTTCATGGAAATTCTGCTACAAGCAAGGTGATTGGCGAAAGAACAATCAAGTTTCGGTCTCATGATGAATGCATCACTACTCTTAAAGGCGTTCATCATGTTCTCGAATCAAGGTACAATCTCATCTCTCTTGGAGCTATACAAGGGAAAGGGTTATGTTTCAGTTTGAAAGGTGATCTTATGAAAATTTCCAAAGAGGTCCATGTGATGTTTCAAACCGAACGTGTTGGCAATGTGTATATGTTGCAAAATTTGAAAGTTACAGTTGGTGGATTGCAGTTATCCTCGGCTTCAGAAGCGGTGGTCATGGAACAATCAGAGACTACGATGGATTCGAGCTCCAATGTTCAGTGGTACCCCGAAGAGAAATTGAGACTAGGCGCGCAACAAAGTAGTCCAGATCGTTACTCCTATAATGGAGTAAATTCTCATAAATCCTGTGTGGATCAAGGAAATTGTTGGGTGATAAAATTCAACTTGGCCTGAACTTAGACCTAATCAAGTTGTGAACCCTATAAGGGGGTTATGGAGAAGAGTGAGATGGAGATGAGGTCAAGTTTGTTCAATTGTGCGTGAATGTGAGAACATGGAACATGGAAGCTATTCTCGGACTTAGACGTATTCAAGTTAAGGGGAAGATTGTTAGGATTATGACGTGAATACGTCGCGAAAGTTGATTAATGTCGGATCTGACAGTTTTCTTTTCTAGATCTGTCTTGAGTCCGAGTTGCATTCAAGTTTTCTTTATTTTGACTGATGGAGTTTGTTAGGACTACGAAAGTTCTATGGTCTATAAGTAACACCTTAGGGGTGGCCTTCAATATATTCCAAGAGAATCCAATGAATTTGTAGTTCCTAAAGATGTAATTCATCTAGGTGAGAGATTCATGAGAGAAGCTTAACCACAAGGGTTCGTTGTTCTTGGCAACCATCAAGGACTTGTAATCTTCTCAGTGTAAGTAATTTTTACTGTACTCTCCCAAAGTTTTAATAAAGTTTCTCCTCCCTTCTCCCGTAGACTTACACAAGATCTGTTTGATCGGTGTAGCCGTGTTATGTTTGTTGCCTTTCTATCTACTTTGGAATATCTTCTTCTTCTCTTCTTCAAGTTGCCTTAGTAAATCCTGTAGTTTGTTTCTGTTGCGTCGCCCTAGTCGATCCGGCCGTGGGGGCGTTCCATCGAATTCACTTCACAAAGTGCATAATATTTGTAATCTACCGGCATAATAACAGCCATCACTTTTGAGAACAATCGTTCGCACAAAGGACCCTTCTTAGAAGATCACTACAAAAAGAATCCTACTTATAGGCAAGATGGACGGAGCAATAAACCTAAAACAACCATGAGTCATAATTTATGTGTACATCTCCTACAACAAGTGTTACATACCTCTTGACAAGTCTATCCTCACCCATCATTTTTCGATTTTAAGCTGGTTTTAGATCTCCAAGCAAATTTGAATGAATTGGCAGTTGGCTTAAACTAAGCAGCATGCCCCAAGTTTCAACCCAAGTGGTTCACCGTAAAAAAAAATTCTACAGAAAAACCACACCCCTGGTTCATTTTGATCTAAGTTCAGGTGAACCAGTGCATCACATTTTCGGTTTCAATCTTCTTGATTTAGAGCCAGTTATGACGAGTGACAGGCTATCATCCCTGTGTACACTGTTCCAAAGGATATAGTCCCCTGAAGAATACAACAAGAAAACATTTATAAAACTCTACATGCATGTTGCATGTCTTGATCCTACATTCCTACATTTATACTGACATATTGATGTAATACGGAATTGCAATCACCTTCAATTCAAAAAAAGAGAAAAAATAAGATTTAAAAAAAAGAGGAATTAGGGTTTGAGAAAAGAACCAGATAAATTTGGGTTTCGCACCCCTTGCAACACGAGCTTCACACCCCTTACGCTACGGGCTTCATACTCAAAACTCAAGAACAAAAATTTTTAACTAGAAAAGTTATTCATTTCATCTCTCCTAATAAATGAAATATGGAGCCAATTTATAAGCTTTACAAAAGTTCACTTATAAGAAATAACTGATATGATATTAAAAGCCCACATAAAAGAAAACTAATCTCAGAAGAAACTAAAGCATAAAACAACTAGCAACTAGCGTGATGTCCTCATCATTTCCCCCGGGGTAAGAAACTCGACCCTGTCGAGTAAGGGCTCCCCTCACAAAACATCTCAATCGGGTCATGAGGGTGGTCGAAGAATCAGCACTAGTGCATCACATAGAGACCAGGATGGTGGAGGTGGAGCTGGCCTCTGTGATGGATCGGCAACAGATAGTAGGTCGATCACGGCACCGATAGTAGATAGAGGTGCATTATCCCTCCTGAAGACGGAGTTGAAACTAGCATCCCATGAGTTATTCAACTCGTAAGTAATGAAAGCACTTCTCTTCAGAATTCTCTCAAAATTTGTACGCCAAGTGTGCAACTTCCTCACGGCCTCAGGGTGACCCGTAACCGTCACCTTATTATCAATTATTACTATATGGGCATGCAGGAAATTTGTAGGTGTCGTTGCAAATTGTTAACGACCTGGTGATATTATCAATATGTGCAGCAGGCAAATACAATGCAATAAGCACTTTAGATATAACTCCTAATGACAGGAGAATGAGATATATGAGAATGACTAGAATGACATACATCGAGCTCCGCTAATAATAAATTGGGCTCAGAGATAAACTCTAAGTGACAAGTAAAAGAAGAAACACTAGAGACCTGGATCCTGGCAAAGAACTCAGGTGATTCACTGGAAAATGACTCGATAGGGATGGCCATAAAAGTATATTCAGGACAAGGAAAATCGATTGACTTGCTGGGCATTGCGGTTGGACTCAACTAATTCATTCACGTCATCACTAATACTATCAGAGACCACGCGAGCCTCATCAAAAATCGGTGTATCAGAACCAACTGAAAGGTCTTCAATCATACTAGCAATCTTAGGAGGAACGTGACATCCTCAACAACTTTTGAGTTATCAACATCATCACTAGGCACAGTTCTAACATGTTGACTTTCTGAGGGGCATTGATAATCATAATGTTCATCTCTCACACACTTAGAACATCGGGCCTTGGCATTGACTAACATTTTAAAAGTCAAGTCTATCTTTAATGCAAGATCAAAAACATCTTCAACGGTGTCTAAGTCATAAGAGACAGTAATTATACCACGCCTTATTTTAGATCGTAAACTCCAAACAAACATAATTATAGTCTCAGAATAGTGCTCTCTCACGGCACTATGATGAGTTAAGTCCTTAAATATAGCAATGTAATCTTGAACAGACATATGACCCTGACAAAGGTTGTGCAGTTGGTCTAAGAGGTGCCCCTATAATATTGACTAATCATGATGGCTCAAATGCAAAATCCAACAATCAAGCAGATGCAGTGGAGAATCCTAGACTACAGCAAAATAAATGCATACACTAAATAAAAATATCCTAGAGTTCAAGTTCTAAATGCAAAAAAATGAATCAATAGCATGAAAAGGATACAGCCACTAGATAGAAGCAAATAGCAATTTATAGTGGTCAGTTTCTAACCCGTTCAAAATCACGCCATGTGTCCATCTAGCATCAAACAGGCGCGCAACATGTGGCTGCTTCCAGAACTCCCGTACAGGAGTCTTCGGTTAATTCAAACTCTAAGAGGATCATGTAGTTAAAAGGAAGAGATAAAGCAATTATGAGAAATCCCTATCTCTGAGCCAAATCTTCATTCTAACTCGGTAGTTACAGCCCGAAAACAGATCAACCGCATCACAACTGGGCGCAGACCACCAGATAAAAATGAACTCTCATCCAATCATTTCAAAACAGGATGTTCAGTTCTAACCGCCTCTGAGATAAGCAGTTAGATGTTTAAACAGAGCTGCACCCTGTAGCCTAATCCAACAGACACTACATGTATAAATAGTAAATCCGTTTCACGGGGACGATTAATTGAGCCCAGAAACCCTAACACATCATAGAATCTCTTCCCCATCTCCGTTGATTCTCTCTTTCAGGTTTTCCACATAAATCTCTGTATGTGTGTTGATTTTTCTGAGATTTATGACCCGTCTTCATAATTTTGATGCGTGGATAAATTTCATAGAAAATTACCCACAGTATTTAATGCTTTCATTGAGAACCTTGAAACCATACTCTCGAGATGTCCACATTCAATACTCTAACCCTTCCACAAAATACCCTCGCACAACAATTATGGAGCACAATAATGTGACCCGTCATCACGCCAATGTTCCTAGCGAAAACGATACATCGGTCCTCTCCCGAGGATAACTCGTCCAAATGGTGATGGACTTACTGTGACGGTTGGGCAAACAGCAGGCCAAGACATACTGCGAGCAAGAACTAGTCGTTATTCATCGTGATACCACAGAACACAAGCGAGAGGTAGTAACACAGGTCAAGCATCAGTTGCTCACGCAGATAAAAGTTATTCGAGAAGCGCAACAAAGAGTAATCAAGTTGGGTGCCAGGGAGACTCAGGTGGACATCTCCGAGCTCAACCAACATCCTGCAGCCTCGACTGACCTACATTTCAAGCTAAACAAAATGCACTCCAAAGTAACCATTGCGCATGAGGACCCAGAGAGCCTTCGAGCCGATAGCTCACGGATGCGTGCGATGGGAAAACACGCCCCAACACACAAGTAGAACACTTCCCCAATAGCGAGGACCGAGAACGCCCTATCTTTCACCCCTAAAGTTGCCGATTGCCTAGGTCCTTCACGTCATCTAGCATCAGCCATGGGTGAAACTTCGCAAGCCAACCAAGCACGACACAGATTCTCTGAAAGTAGGGAACTGTTCCTTCCATGACAGTCAGGGACACGCCACACTGCATTGTTGGGCCCTCAAAAGACACCTCGAGGACCATGTCCATTGTGGATACCTAGACGAGTTCATCCTCGACTTGGAGGAAGATCCAGAGGTCAGAGAGGCCCCAACAGCGATTGTCAACTAAAGCACTCATCGGCACCCTTCAAGACAGGAAGACCTCGAGCAGGCAACATAACTCTTTCCATCTGAAACGATATTATAGTAAATCATGTGACATCCAATGAAAAGATCACTTTTCTGTCTCAATCATATTTCATTAGGTCCACACACCTTCTCCGAGTTCCACACACAACAGGACCCGCGCTGATAAGCGACCCTTCGGAAAGCTTCCTGAAAAAATGGAGGATAGCCCACGTTGGATGCTCGGAGCCAGCCTACAAGGGATATACCTTGCTGGCAACCCTAGCTGGCCAACAGCCTACATGGGTCCTACTCTGACGGCTATCCCTCGGGGAGCCCCCTAAAAGATGGGGACTCGTCCACAATGACTGCTCGGAGTCAACCTATACGGGTGTTCGCCCTGATGGTCACCTGAGTGAGTCAACAGCCTATACGGGTCTTACCCTGACAGCTACAAGAGAAAAACAGCCTACATGGGCCCTACCCTGACAGCTATCTCTCAGGGAGCCCCCTGAAAAATGGGGACTCATCCACAATGACTACTTAGAGTCAGCCTACAGGGGTCTTCACCCTGACGGTCACACGAGTTGACAGCCTATAAGAGTCCTACCCTATCAGCTACAAGAAAAAACAGCCTACACGGGTCCTATCCTCACAGCTATCCATCAGGTAGCCCCCTGAAATACGGGGACTCATCCATAATGACTGCTCGGAGACAGCCCGTGCAGGTCCTACCCTAACGACCATCCCTCAGAGTCCCCTAAAAAACAAAGATCCAAGGTGTCACACAAGAGCAACAAGAGCAGCGATTTCTGAGCTAAGGATTATAGCTTGAAGGCGCAGCTTCTGTGCCTCCTCAAGCAACACCCCGTGAGCTATCCAGAGCTCATCATAACGGTCCGATTGACGAGAAGCCTCAACCCTCAACTCCTCATCCTTCTCATGATTCCCCAAGTTATTCTTCAACACCCAGACTTTGTGCTTGAGTGCCAGCTTCTCGACGCGCCCTTATCAATCTGCTCCCGAAGCGAAGAGATCTTCACAGGGCCGAAGCAACCTTCTTCTGGAGGTCAAACACCTCTTTTCATGCCTTCTGCAGCTCCTCAAGCCTATTCAGGAGCCTCACTTCAAGTTCTTCCTTCTCCTGTCACAATTCAGCCGTCGCTAGGCATTCAGGAAGTGTAGCAATGACCCAGGCTCGTCGTCCATATCTACTTCCACCCCATCTCCACCCTCGAGATCAAAACCTTCAGCCTCCTCGGAAAGCCTCACTCCAGAGAGCCAGCCCCATCGGGGTTTATGCAAGCAAGCGACATTCGTAGTTTCCAAGGACCCCTCTCTGATCACGACCCTTTAAGCCTACGAGACGGAAGCTAGACGAGAAGGATTCACCAAGCCACTGCCCACAACGGCCTTGAAACACAGAAGTAAGACATCCAAAAGATGTGAAAGCTGAACATTCAATTATTCTATTCAAAAGGATTCCATCTGATTGTTACAAGCGGCAAAAGAAAAAATGACAAGGCAAACTCTCAACCACTCATTTTGCCTTTTTGAGACGCCTCGAAATGGGAAGTCAGAAGCGCGGCAACTTCGGAGGTAGCCGGAGCCACACGCCCAGTGGCGAGTATAGCGGGCGGAGAGCTCATTGCCAAGGGCGCAGCATTTCTAGGCAGAGCATTCAGGGAGGTCTCTGCCATAGTATCAAGGGCTGCTTTCAGAAAGTTCCTGCCCTTGACTCCTAAAGAAAACTCCAATCTCAAGCAGGTACCTCTACCCCTTTATTTTTTTAAATTTGAAAACATTCATCGCCCATTGGCAATAATCCATCGTCACCCGCCATAGTTTAAAGTCCCAGTCTCGGCCGCCAACTCGAAGGCACCGTTCCACATCGATCGCGGCGTCGCGGGCCCGACTCGTGCGAGACACACGAAACACTAAATAGAGGGCTCAAAAAATGCTTAAAAATCATGATAATTCTTAAAAAAATGGAGACATCAAAATTAACGTATAACATGTCTAAAACATATCATCTAGCACACTAAACATGAAGATAATGCATAAATGCACGCATCACAGTATTAAGATATCAAAATAAATGCATAATTTAGTAAATTATATGAAGTTAATTAAATTTAAATTAACTACTCTTTTCACAAAAGTAAAGACTAGCTCTACTATTCTAGTAAAAGTTTAAATTATATGAATTTTGGCTTGACTTAGCTTTGACTCGGGGCCGACTCGACCTCAACTCGGGTGATTCGGCCGAGTCGAGAGTCGAGCAAACAATACAATAGATTGACTCATGGAGTGGTTTCAGAACGGGAAGATCGTTCCGGTTCCAACTCAGCCTAGTCGAAACCGGAACGATCGAGTTTTTGAACCACACTAGAGAGCTGAAATTACCCACAAAAATCTTGGACAACGATAATAGAAAATGGAAGATGGTTGCCTCGAGAACGGCGCAAATCAGGCGAGAATCGGGCCAGAAATAAGCTGATTTGCTGAGCTAAATTTGGCAAACGACTAAAGCTCAACTCTGAATGTGAAGGCTGTAGAAGCGTGGTATTGATCCCCACGAATTTGCTGCTTCAAAAAGGCTCGATTTGGGCTTGAAACGAGATCAGAGTGGCCCCCAAAATGCGGCCGGGCTGCTACTCCTATGCTGGACTGAGTCAGGCTGGGCTGACAGCGCATGAGTTGGCTCAGATTGGGTCATGTTTGGATCCGATTCGGGCACGGTCGGGTCGATTTTGGTTGGATCCGACCCGGTTGAACAAATCAGATATTTAGATCAGCTTGATCAGAACGCAGCAGTCAGATCCGATCTCAGCTATTCATGGCGGTGAGGTTGGCGGAGGTTGCAGGGTAGTGTGGGTGCAGCGGCGCTCTTCGCGGAGCGATGAGATGAAGCGACAGCAGTGGCTAAAAGCGAGGTCGAAGCTATTGACAGAGATTGTGGCGGCGCCTTTCCCTGGGGAACCTCAGCGGCCTGTGGTGACCATGGTTCAAAGCTGCGGTCTCGGTCGCCGACTTGGCGGACACCGTTCCACATTAGTCACAGCGTCTCGGAACAGACTCAAGCGATACGCACAAAACGCTACATAAAGAGCTCAAAAAATCTGAAAAAATCATGAAAAATCTTTTTAAAAAAAATGTAGACATCAAAATTCATGTATCGCATATCCAAAACAAATTTGTTTTGAGGGGTAATTAGGAAAATACATTAATTTGGAGGGTAAATTTAAAAATATGAAAGATTTGAAGGGTAAATATGTAAAATACCAAAAATAAAAAAGAAAAAAGAAAAAGAAAAGGATAAGAGGAGAGGGGAGACAGAGAAAGAGATCGAATCAGAGAGGGGGGAAAGGGAGAGAGATCGGAGGGCTCTGATCTGTCTCCCTCTCTCCCCCTCCTCCGATCTCTCTCTCCCTCTCCCCCTCCCTCTCTTCCCCTCCCTGCCTCCGTTGCTCTCCCCTCCCTCCCTCCTCTCTCCCCCTCCTCCCTCGCCCTCCCTCCTCTGCTGCTCTCTCCAGATCTGCGACGGCGACAAGAGCGACGACGAGAGAGAGAGATCGGATGAGAGGGAAAGAGAGAGATAGAGAAAAAGATCAGGGAGAGAAATTAGAGGAAAAGAAAAAAAGATCGGAGGGAGCTCTCTTTCTCCCTCTCTCTGATCTCTCTTTCTTCCGGGGCGAGATTGAAGAACGCCACCGAGTGGAGGCAGGCAACGACGACCGGGGACAACTGAGTGACGACGACCGTGCGAGATTGACGACTGGAGGTGAGCAACGACAGCCGAGGGATGGGACTGCGGCGGCAGGCGAGCTAGAGTAAGCATGATCTCTCTCTCTTCTTCCTTTTTTTCCCTTTCTCGGTGGTCACGAGCAACGACTCAATGGTGACTCGGGTTTGACTTGGTGGTATCGGCCAAGTCAAGCCGATTCAATAGTTGACTAGGCTGATACGCCTGAGTCAACTCTGAGTCCGTCCCGAGTCTAGTCAAACAATACAAATAAGTTGACACATAGCCCGGTATCAAATTGGAGAAGGTCGATCCGGTTCCAACTCGACCGAATTGAACCGGACCGAGTCGGAACCGGACCGACCATATTTTGAAACCTGCTTGCGACAGTGAAGCAAAGACAAGATCTGAGATGGAGTGATCTCAGATCTGAGATGAAAAGGGTGGTGGAGGTTGGTTGGGGGCGGTGGCGATGTTGGGTTTGATGAGGTCGACAGGCGGCGATCGATAGGAAGATCTGAGATGGAGAGGGCAATGGAGGGGGTTGGTTGGGGCGATGGCAGTGGCGTGCAGCGGTAACGGAGGAGATGATCGGTGGGGTGATGGTGATGATCGGTGCATGGCCGTATGATGGCAGTAAGGCGTTGTTTGGGTGTGATGATGGTGGTGCTAGAGACGAAGGATTTTGATGTTAATGGTGGAGATGATGGTGGTGGTTGTGGTGATTGGCGACAATTGGTAGCGGCAGTGGAGGTGGAAAAGGGAGTCAGTGTAAAACCCTAGCGTTAGGGTTCAGGGTTGATGGAAGGAAGATGTACTGTATTTTTTTTTCTCGACTGAGATTTCAGTGAAATTTGGAACAGTATTTTTTTTAATAAATCTCGGGATTTAGATCTAAGGTTTTGAGAGAGGGGAAAGTTTCGAAGGGAATTGGGACCAAAGCAGTGATACCAAACTGATGTAATAAGGGATTGCAATCACCTTCAATTTAAAGAAAAAGAAAAAAATTAGGGTTATAAGAAAAGAGGAATTAGGGTTTGAGAAAAAATCAGATAAATTTTAGCTTCGGACCCCTTGCACCACGGGCTTCACACTCCTTTCACCACGGGCTTCACTCTCAAAACTCAAGAGCACACCGAACAATTTTTAACTGGAAAAGTTTTCATTTCATCATTGTCTCCTAATAAAAGAAATCTGGTGCCTATTTATAGACTTTACAAAAGTTTCACTTCAAAAAATAACCGATGTGGTACTAAACGCTCACATAAAAGAAAACAACTAATCTTAGAAGAAACTAAGATATAAAACAACTAGCAACTGGCATGATGTCCTCCACATATGCTCCAAAAGTAGCTTGTTGTGCATGCTTCTAAATTTGTTATATATTTTTCCGTATGATATGCAATGCCAGACTTAACATCTTCCACACACAAAAACATATATGGCGATCAAATAGTTATAGCGGTGATGTTTTTCAGGATTTGATATCTAACTGGAGTCATCAAATAGAGATCAAGTGCCCATATGTGCAGACATGAGCATAATGATAAAGTAAGCTGTAAATTAAGAAGCACCTAAACGCAGATGAAAACACCATGGTGCTAGTTAGTCGGCCATGATGATGAATCAGTCATAAAATATGAAGCTGTGATTGAAAAACTATAGTATATCATGTCAGCAAACTACAACACTAACAACACAATACTTGCCTCGTTCAATACTTTTGATTTAGATGTTGCTTCTAGTTGTGCCCTCATTAGCTCCTCCTGAAAAGTGCAAGGAAATAATCCGGTAAAACTATTCATGACTGTCATGAGATAATTTCTATTTATATCAGCAAACCTCTGCCACTTTAAGAGCACGCTCTGTTTTCTGGAGTCTGCGCTTCTGTTCCTCGTTTGTCATCTCTAGCTGAAGAGACACAACAAAAATTATCAGCTTACATTGCATATACAAAAGATCAATAATTATGTGAACCTCTTTGGTCCAGTGGTAACCACATGATTCTACAATACTAATCATGCAAGTTAAACAGATTTTGACTAAGAACAATATGAAATATGACGCTATGCACCAGCGGAAAAAGCAATAACTTTGCCGATGTTGTAAACAACCTACTCCAGAAACTACATCATTTGGGTGACAGAATTATAACTTAGAATGCCAGTCTGGTTTGCATAGGATAAATCTCATTGAACTCCTGGAACTTATCACTAACCCCCACCATTTTTAAACTCCAATGGTTTTCAAACTCGGCAACAAACCCCCACTAATATTGTAACCTCCCCATCAGTTTGGGGCACCTGTGACATCCAGTGATGCAATTTTTCCAGAGAATGCCCTCATCCTCTCCCTCTAGTCATTAGGATTCCGCTTTGGTTGAGAAGTAGGCTTATGGTTTTGGTTACATTTAAGGTTACTGCTGAGGTTAGGTTGGAGTTAGAGATTAGGTTAGAATTTAACCCCTGCTCCTCTCCTAAATCCATTAAAAACCATCATCATCTAAACCTGTTATCAAATCCACCTTCTAAAACGCATATTATAAAGTATAACATATAACTCGGAAACCATCTTTTATACCAACCAATTGAAAGTTTGAAACTCATTAATCAAAAACCTCAAATTTATCGAAACCTGTCTCCAAAATCCCATTAAATCGAATCACAATTTAAGAGGAATTTTCTACAATAACCGGTTAAAAAATGAACATTCACCATGTTATTAACGACATTCGAGGAGAGGGATATGATTTGAAGACTCATGGGTGTTTATTGACTAATTAAAAGAATAAAGGGTTTTGTGTGACTAGTGAGTGGGGGTTTATCTGACTAATTTGGTGAACTCAAAGGAGTTCAGAGAAATTTACCCTTCGATATGTAGGGGAGTAGTACCAACACAACCCAAAGACGTACCTGCGGTTCTATATTTAGTTTTTTCAGAAAGATTGCAACTAACTTAGTTACAGAACGGATTGCCAATGAACTCCTTTCCAATTCAAAGTGAGAAAGGATGTCAAATTCAACACCCTCAAAGGTCAATAGTGTTTCAATATGGATTTCCTTACATGTGCGCGCACATATTCATACATACACACACCTTCTAAATAACATCATTTCTAGAGCCACCACATCAAGGCAAATATTAAATACAGCAGTGCTGGGCCTGCTGGCGCTACAAATCAGTATGCTCGGTGGCATCAAAGATTGTGGCAATTCCCCTATATCTTGCAGCAGCTGCTCCATGTACTCTTAACAAGATAAGAGGTCCCCGAATGAACTTACTTAAAGATATGATTTCCACTTAATAGGGAATTTCCAACATGAGTGGATATAATCAATGCAATCTGTACCCACCTAAGGATATGAAATTGTGCTGCTAAACAGCTAAAGCATCTAGGTGTCAAGCCGGCAAATAATGGCTCAAGTAACATAAATTACTACATTGATAAAAATCTAATAAAGTAAGAACAAGTAACAGCATTAAGAGTCTAGACCAAGAAAGGCCGCCTGTACCAATAAATCGAGAGAGAGAAACCAGTAAAATGGGTACTATATACTCACATTTCCCAGTTGAAGCTTAAGCTCCTCCAGTTTCTTCTCAGCATCAGTTGCCCGTGCGTCCAAAGCCTCACTCTTCCTAGTTAGAGTCTCTTTCTCAGCTTTAAGCTTCCCAGCCTGAGCTTCCAAATGACTCACAAGGGCCATCTTGCTACCAACCTCTTTCTCGAGTTCTCCAGCGCGTGCATGAGCTTTCCCTACTTGTTCTTCAGCAACTACAGCCCCCTTTTTCTACAGACCATCAGAACAAAATGCTCGTGTCATATAATAACCCAAGCAGGCCGAGAGAATTTCCCTTTCCATATCTCTGCAATCTCACCTGAAGTGATTCAATCTCGGATTGGAGTGTGGCAATGGCCGCTGATTTCTCATGAATGGCCTTCTCCAAAGCAGAGATGCCTTCATCCTTGTTATTCAGTTCTTTGGCTTTACCAGATAGAGTGGACTCTTCAGTAAGAAGATATACAAAGGCATTCTTATAAGCACATATAAAGAAAAAATAAAGTAATTTCTATGGCATGACACTCTGCAGATCACAACAGTAGTTAAATACTTCTAAGTTTGAATTTTGACACTAAAATGAACTGCAAAACAACTCTCTTTATAAAAAAAAGAGTCTACGAGAAGCAAGCCAGAAATAGTAGTCATAATATATTTCCTTCTAAAACAACATGAACAAAATTTACACCAGAGGCAGGACCGCATCGATAAAATGGAAACAGTAACGCCGCGCCATAAAAAATCGAACAATGAAAATGAAAAATAAGACAAAGGAACAATAGGGAAAACTTCTTTTTCTACAATTCCTAGTTAACTTTCTAGAACAAGAAACAAAAACAAAAAACGTGGCGAAACCAAATCAAAAAAAAGAGAAGAGAAAATATAAACAAACATGCAATCAGAAAAATCGAGAAGGAAAGCAATTCACTTCTCCTAAACGCTAAAATCTGCCGCATAAACAAATAAACAGAATCGAACAGCATTAAGAACCAAATTAAATAAGAAACCCTAGCTCGTTATCAAAATTGAACGGACCTAGAGACGAGATCTTCGATCTGAGCTGCTCGATTTCCAGCTTCAGCGGCGAATCCGAGTCCACGGGCTCCACGATCACCTCTTCCACCTCCGAATCCGCCCTAATTCCGACAAGCAAGATCGAGAAGGCGATCCAAAGCACCAGAAGCTTCGAATTCGCCATTAGAATAATATTTTTATGAAAATTAGAAACTTTTCCCCCACCCTTTTTTTTTCTGATTTTCTTTATTCCTTCTAATTTAATTCCCCCTTCTCATGTTCGGTTCTCCTCTAGCATCGTGTGAGAGAAGAGAGAAAAAAAAAGCAGAGAGGAAAAGGAGTGAGATTTTCTCGAGCTCAGCCTCCAACTGACACGTGTCAGTAGTGATCATGCCATGATCAGGTACCACGTGGCGCTGCGTGGCGGCTAGGTCCCCGTCACCGGCTGACCGCCCGACAGCACCTCCCACGTGTTAATTTTTACGCCGGGATCCTCAAAAACTTTCAAGGATCAAATGTATCAGCCGTAGGACCGAGATCTGATGGGGAGGCGAGCTGGAATCGCGTCATCATCCCCGTGAGCTGGTGAAGTTTGGTCACCGTCCTCGGTTTCAACGCCGTTAGCAGAAAGGACAGGCGGGGGCGACTACGGACATCGCTTTCGATGTGTTTAAGGATGGCTTGAGAGTTGGTTGTTCTCCTTTGCTGCAAATATTTAAAGCGGCGTGTCCCGGCACCGACTGTGAAGTTAACCGTTGTCGATTTTGTTAGTATTTGGAAGAATTTAGATTCTGACTGTTCTCTATATAGATCTGTTCTCATATTCACTAGAGAATAAATCAGATTCTGACAGTTTTTTAATACGAATTTGTTCTCATATTCATTGCAGAAGATTTCAGGTTTTTCCAGTTTTCTAATACGGAGTTGTCTCCTATTCTGATTTGGAAATAGTTTTTCTATTTTTCTGAAGAGGTGCTGATTTGAGTTCGTGTTGAATTAGGATCATCCTACGTACCTATATAAACCCATTGAAGGTGATGTTTTGAAAGTGTGTCAATAATTCAAGAGAAATTATGTTTTCCACCGTTGATAATTGTGAGAGAGATCTCTGTCTAACTCTTGCATTTTCTTATCTGTTTTTAATAAAGATTTCTTCCCTCCTACCCGTGGACGTAAGAACATTATCGAACCACGTTAAATCTTGTGTTCATTCGCTTCCGCTATCAAGTCTTCAACTCGGTGTTCCTCTGTTATTTGATCGGTGATAAATCATCAACAATTGGTATCAGAGCCAAGTCCTGAACTCAGTCGTGTGTGGGGGTGATGTTCAGCGGAAGGTGCAGTGGGCCCCTGTTAAGCTGGATCTACAAAGATTGAGCTCTCGAGAGAGATAATCATGCTCCAGATATTTCATGTAAGACGTGTGTCCAATGCAGTGAAGAGGAGCACTCCAGGTGCTTCGTGTAAGACGTATTGTCATCCAACGCAATGAAGAGGAGTGACCTCGATTGAGAACATGATCTTGAATGAGAAGTGAGGAAGATCGGCTAACAGGGAGGCTCCGAACTCTTTGTTTAAGGGGGGATAAAACCTGTTGTAATACCCCGCTCCCGGAATACGTACTTAGTTGCGTATTCAGTTTTTTTGATCGTAGTTTTCGATTTACTTCTTGTATTTGACCGATTTTAGTTTTAAATATCATTTTCCAATATTTTAGATTTTATATGATTTTCTGGAATTTTCCTGAATTAAATGGAATATCTTCAAAACCGGTGTCGACCAGTGCCGCTGATCGATTCCCGAATTTTTAATTTACAAGCAGATTGGAATTTCTAGAAGGGCCTTTAGACATTATCTCTTATAATTACTTTTCTTACCTAAATACTTTTTCTGAGGATTTTATGAATTTATGAAAATTCCACCGGAGTCGGTATCTTGATTGATTCCGGGATTTTTAGTTTTAAAACTATAAAGTATTTCTTAAAACGGATTTCACCGTGATTCTTAGTTTAATATTCTTGATTTTTTATAATTATTTCGGATCGTTCCGAGATACTTGAATTTCGGACGATTCCGGTATTTTTCCGAATGTTTGCCGCATCCGCAACTGAATCCCGGGAATCCGCCACTTTCATTATTTTCATTTTCTCTTACAAGAGAATATCTTACTTTTCCATTTTCTTTTCCTTTTCCATTTTCTTTTCCTTTTCCAATTTTCTTTATTTCCTTTTCCTTCCACCACAAGTTTCATTTTCCTTCCACCATATTCTACAACCTTCTACAAGCTTTCATTTTCTTCTCCAAGCTTCCTTTTTCTTCCACCTCAAGCTTCTCCAAGCTTCTCCAACACTCCACCAAAATATCTTCCCTTTTTATTTTCTTTTCCTATTTTCTTTCTTTCCTTTTCCTTCCACCCTAAGTTTTCTCCAAACTTCTACAAGCTTCCAATTCCTTCTCCAACCTTCCATTTTCTTCTCCAACCTTCCACCATCTTCTTCCACCACAAAATATCTCCACCTCACCCATCTCCATGGCTAGCTATGATTGGACAAGAGAAACACCTCACCCCCTTCCATTTTGCAAATAAGCCCCTCTCTTTTATTTATTTGCATCACCTTCACAAATCCAAAACTCTATAAATACCTCTCCTTCTCCATTTCATTTCATTCATCTCTTCATCACTTCACCAAAGCCAAGCCTCCACCAACTCCTTCTTCATCTCAACCACAACAACAACCACTACAACTTCTCCAACTCCTTACCTTCATCTTCTTCCTCCTCCATCTCCATTCAAACCACCACAACTCCAACAACTCCACCAAAGCTTCCACTTTTCCTTTACCTTCTCCAAAATACCACCACCATCAAAACCTCTTCACTTTCTCTCTCTACATATTCATATCATATGGCGCGTCCCGAATTCCATGGATTTCAGACCTTTCGGCTTTTCTGGTGATTCATGCGAGTGTTCTCGCTGTCCTCTTATCTTACTATTTTATTGATTATGCGAGTGTTCTCGCTTTCTTCTGGATCTTCTTATTTCAGCGAGTGGTCTCGCTTTTCTCTTCTTGCTCTCGCCTCCATTTGAGTTTCCCTGTTTCGTCGGGTCGATAAGTATTTCGCTTCATGTTTTCATGTATTTTATTCCATGTCTATATGTCTTTTACTGCTTTTATACCATGCGTGGCCGACCCTTCGTGGTCGTTGAACTCTTGTTACCTGCCAATATCATCATCTTATCATGCTATCTCTTAACACCAGGCATGATGCACTTGACTTCTTGATTATCACGATAACGGGAATGTAGTACCTGATCACTTGTTATGATTCCAGTTATGATTCTTGTTATGTATTCCAGTTATGATCCTGCTCATTCCCGTAATCTGATAATATTAATAAGCTGCAACTTGTATGGGGAATGGGAGGAAGTGATGGATGCCGGAATGATATCTTGCTTATAGTATGGGAATAAAATATATTGGCGGTAGTGTTATGGAAATTACTGTTAGGGGGACTTTGGGCCTCCAAAGCTGGTCCCAGGTGTATGGGAACTACTATAAGAAGCACTATCAGTTCTCCATCTACTTCCAATAACAAACCTTGCTTTACTCGGATATGGATCTATGTGCGCTGGGACGCTAGATCACATAGCTAGATATCAAGGTAAGACAAGTAATAATAATAATAGAAACATGTTATGATTCCTGTTATGATTCTTGTTATGACTCCCGTTATGTACTCCTGTTATGCCTGTTACGTGTTCCTGTTATGACTACTTTGTAACTCCGTTGTATGTGCTTGGATTACGATGATATGAGATAAAGGTATATATATGAGGGTTTCCTTGTTTGGATTATTCCTTCGATGTACTAGTCTCATGGAGCCGTGACCTAAGCTTATACAATCTGTTTTGCTTGAAATCAATTTCCTGTTTTATGATTTTTATGCTATACCTGTTCTAACCTACCTGCTCCTGAGTACTTCTTACTTGGTATCATTTGTTATATGCACACTTGTGCTCGTCCTTGCTTCGCCACTTGGCTTTCTATCCCACTCGCCTGGGGAGTGTCATTGACTCCCCTGGACCTCACGTCCAGGTTATGGAGCTAGGAGCGTGTGGATTCTCCCAGTTGCTGATCAGAGTGGCGCAGCGGTAGCGTGGATCTTCAGCAGACCGTTCAGAGCTCCATCCTTCCAGGCCCCCTGTGTGCCTCTCGAGTTTTCCCTTTGTAAACTCGTGAGTGCCTATATTCTGTTCACTATTATACATCCTTAGTATTCCCGCATTTGCGCATATCTGTGATATAATATTCATGTAATATTGGATCACCTCTGGTGATAACTTTGTAATTGTACTCATGTGTTGGAATGTATAATGCACCACTTGCTTCCGTACTCTGATTCTTGCCTGTACTGATGCTTAGCGTATATACGTGAAGGTACTTCTGACTTGCGTATATACGTTGCAGTGACGTCTCCGTATCCGCCAGGATCGGGGCGTTACAGGGTGGTATCAGAGCTTAGGCTCTTACTTCCTCAGTACGTCCAGACGGCAAATTAATGGTAAAGAAATTTGCAACTGGAATGCATGAGTCTTGGTTATACATTCCAACTACAAGTGCAGAGTTATCTATTTCTTGATCATCTTTCCTTTGATTCCTAATTCCTCCTATCTTTTCCCTGTTTTGGTTTTATGAAGCCTTTATTCCACCTTTGTCCCCTTTGTGTTCATTTTCCTCCTTATCGAAATTGCGAGGACGCAATTTTTTGTAAGGTGGATGGATTGTAATACCCCGCTCCCGGAATACGTACTTAGTTGCGTATTCAGTTTTTTTGATCGTAGTTTTCGATTTACTTCTTGTATTTGACCGATTTTAGTTTTAAATATCATTTTCCAATATTTTAGATTTTATATGATTTTCTGGAATTTTCCTGAATTAAATGGAATATCTTCAAAACCGGTGTCGACCAGTGCCGCTGATCGATTCCCGGATTTTTAATTTACAAACAGATTGGAATTTCTAGAAGGGCCTTTAGACATTATCTCTTAGAATTACTTTTCTTACCTAAATACTTTTTCTGAGGATTTTATGAATTTATGAAAATTCCACCGGAGTCGGTATCTTGATTGATTCCGGGATTTTTAGTTTTAAAACTATAAAGTATTTCTTAAAACGGATTTCACCGTGATTCTTAGTTTAATATTCTTGATTTTTGATAATTATTTTGGGTCGTTCCGAGATACTTGAATTTCGGACGATTCCGGTATTTTTCCGAATGTTTGCCGCATCCGCAACTGAATCCCGGGAATCCGCCACTTTCATTATTTTCATTTTCTCTTACAAGAGAATATCTTACTTTTCCATTTTCTTTTCCTTTTCCATTTTCTTTTCCTTTTCCAATTTTCTTTATTTCCTTTTCCTTCCACCACAAGTTTCATTTTCCTTCCACCATATTCTACAACCTTCTACAAGCTTCCATTTTCTTCTCCAAGCTTCCTTTTTCTTCCACCTCAAGCTTCTCCAAGCTTCTCCAACACTCCACCAAAATATCTTCCCTTTTATTTTCTTTTCCTATTTTCTTTCTTTCCTTTTCCTTCCACCCTAAGTTTTCTCCAAACTTCTACAAGCTTCCAATTCCTTCTCCAACCTTCCATTTTCTTCTCCAACCTTCCACCATCTTCTTCCACCACAAAATATCTCCACCTCACCCATCTCCATGGCTAGCTATGATTGGACAAGAGAAACACCTCACCCCCTTCCATTTTGCAAATAAGCCCCTCTCTTTTATTTATTTGCATCACCTTCACAAATCCAAAACTCTATAAATACCTCTCCTTCTCCATTTCATTTCATTCATCTCTTCATCACTTCACCAAAGCCAAAGCCTCCACCAACTCCTTCTTCATCTCAACCACAACAACAACCACTACAACTTCTCCAACTCCTTACCTTCATCTTCTTCCTCCTCCATCTCCATTCAAACCACCACAACTCCAACAACTCCACCAAAGCTTCCACTTTTCCTTTACCTTCTCCAAAATACCACCACCATCAAAACCTCTTCACTTTCTCTCTCTACATATTCATATCATATGGCGCGTCCCGAATTCCATGGATTTCAGACCTTTCGGCTTTTCTGGTGATTCATGCGAGTGTTCTCGCTGTCCTCTTATCTTACTATTTTATTGATTATGTGAGTGTTCTCGCTTTCTTCTGGATCTTCTTATTTCAGCGAGTGGTCTCGCTTTTCTCTTCTTGCTCTCGCCTCCATTTGAGTTTCCCTGTTTCGTCGGGTCGATAAGTATTTCGCTTCATGTTTCCATGTATTTTATTCCATGTCTATATGTCTTTTACTGCTTTTATACCATGCGTGGCCGACCCTTCGTGGTCGTTGAACTCTTGTTACCTGCCAATATCATCATCTTATCATGCTATCTCTTAACACCAGGCATGATGCACTTGACTTCTTGATTATCACGATAACGGGAATGTAGTACCTGATCACTTGTTATGATTCCAGTTATGATTCTTGTTATGTATTCCAGTTATGATCCTGCTCATTCCCGTAATCTGATAATATTAATAAGCTGCAACTTGTATGGGGAATGGGAGGAAGTGATGGATGCCGGAATGATATCTTACTTATAGTATGGGAATAAAATATATTGGCGGTAGTGTTATGGAAATTACTGTTAGGGGGACTTTGGGCCTCCAAAGCTGGTCCCAGGTATATGGGAACTACTATAAGAAGCACTATCAGTTCTCCATCTACTTCCAATAACAAACCTTGCTTTACTCGGATATGGATCTATGTGCGCTGGGACGCTAGATCACATAGCTAGATATCAAGGTAAGACAAGTAATAATAATAATAGAAACATGTTATGATTCCTGTTATGATTCTTGTTATGACTCCCGTTATGTACTCCTGTTATGTCTGTTACGTGTTCCTGTTATGACTACTTTGTAACTCCGTTGTATGTGCTTGGATTACGATGATATGAGATAAAGGTATATATATGAGGGTTTCCTTGTTTGGATTATTCCTTCGATGTACTAGTCTCATGGAGCCGTGACCTAAGCTTATACAATCTGTTTTGCTTGAAATCAATTTCCTGTTTTATGATTTTTATGCTATACCTGTTCTAACCTACCTGCTCCTGAGTACTTCTTACTTGGTATCATTTGTTATATGCACACTTGTGCTCGTCCTTGCTTCGCCACTTGGCTTTCTATCCCACTCGCCTGGGGAGTGTCATTGACTCCCCTGGACCTCACGTCCAGGTTATGGAGCTAGGAGCGTGTAGATTCTCCCAGTTGCTGATCAGAGTGGCGCAGCGGTAGCGTGGATCTTCAGCAGACCGTTCAGAGCTCCATCCTTCCAGGCCCCCTGTGTGCCTCTCGAGTTTTCCCTTTGTAAACTCGTGAGTGCCTATATTCTGTTCACTATTATACATCCTTAGTATTCCCGCATTTGCGCATATCTGTGATATAATATTCATGTAATATTGGATCACCTCTGGTGATAACTTTGTAATTGTACTCATGTGTTGGAATGTATAATGCACCACTTGCTTCCGTACTATGATTCTTGCCTGTACTGATGCTTAGCGTATATACGTGAAGGTACTTCTGACTTGCGTATATACGTTGCAGTGACGTCTCCGTATCCGCCAGGATCGGGGCGTTACACCTGTTCAATTTTCAGGGCGCAAAAAGGTGCAATAAAGTCCCTATAGAGCTAGTTGAGCTCTCAAGATTGACAGCGGAGCCCTACTTCACATAAGACATGTGTTGTAACACAGTAAAAAGGATCTCGATCTCGATTGAGCATGTGTCTTCTAGGTATAGAGATGGTCTTCCAGGTATGAAAATGAGCTTACAAGGAGACTCTTTGTTCGAGAAAGGGATAGTTGGGATTTAGGTCGAACAAATAGTCCCACATCGGCTAGACATGGGGATGATCTTGGGTTTATAAGGATTTGTGCTACTCCGCCTAGAAGACTAATCTATTGGTATAGCGCCCCAAGTCCTTCATTTGGTATCAGAGCGATGGCTAACAAGATGATCACGACAACCAAGTTCGAGTGGAGAAATTCGACGGGAAGTCCAATTTTCTGTTGTGAAAGATGCGAGTAACATCATTGCTCGTGAAGGAGGGCACGCACAACGCCCTGCTTGATATTGAGAAGAAGTCATCGAAGATGGAGAATGATGAGTGGAATGACATTGACTTCCACGCAAAGGCGCGACGATCATATTGTGCCGATCAGATGAGGTTCTCTGCAGCATGATGAACAAGGAGAAAAGCTGTTGATCTTTAGTGTGGGCTGGAGAGCCTTTACATGACGAAGAGTTCGTCGAACAAGCTCTTCATGAAGAAGCAGTTATACAGCCTTCGGATGAAGGAAGGTACGCCTATTTTACAACATCTCAATACTTTTAATAAAATTTTAAGCGACTTGTTAGCTCTAGAGATTAAGCTAGAAGAAGAAGGCAACGCTCTTATGTTACTCTCTTCTCTTCCATCAAGTTATGACTACTTGGCAACCACCATCGTGTATGATAAGGAGACCTTAGAGTTAGAAGATGTCAGGCAGATGCTCCAGAACAATGAGCTGACGAAGAAGACAGATTCTACGGAGGAGGCGTAAGGATTGTTTGTCAAGGGTTAAAGGGGAAGATCAAAGAGTAAGGTACCCAAAAGGGATTCAAAGGCTTCTAGCAGTTTCTCTTTCTACTTTTGCGATAAATCATGACACAGCAAGAAACATTGTAAGAAATACAAAGATGCTAAAGAGGAAAGGCGGTAAAGATTTTGATGGGGCTAGTACCAGTATAAAGTCATATCAAGCCGGGGTTATTGAAGATGCAGATGAGGATTCATGTGATGTCTTGACATCTGAGTCAGGAAAAGGTAAATACTCAAATGCTTGGCTACTTAACTCGGGGCGCACATATCAAATGTGCTCAAAAAGGGAGTGGTTCAGTACTTACAAGACTTATGATGGAGGCTCTGTCCTGATGGAAAATGATGTCGTGTGTAAGACTGCTGGCATCGGTAATATCTGTATGAGGATGTTTGATGGACAGGTTTGAACCCTCACGAACGTTCAACACGTTTCAAATTTAAAGAAGAATCTTCTCTCGCTAATAACTTTGAAAGCTCGAGGGTGCGAGTTTTCTGGTGCAGATGGAGGAATCAAAGTTATAGAGGCTCCATGACGTTCTCAAAGGAGAACGGACAACAAACTTGTACAAGTTGACAAGAAGCATAATTATTAGTGATGCTTCAGCAGCAGCAGAGAAGGAGGACACTACAAGACTTTGGCACACGCGTCTTGGACATACGAGCGAGCAAGGTCTTCAAGTCCTGCACAAAAGGAATGCGCTACCAGGTGTCAAATATTGCAAACATGATCTTTGTAAATATTGCATTATGGGTAGGCAACGTAGAGTAGTCTTCTCTACATCTCAGCACAAGACAAAGGGCTTGTTAGATCTTATACACACAGATGTGCGGGAGCATTCACCAGTAGCATCCATTGGAGGTTCTAGGTACTATATTACTTTCATAGATGATTTTTTCAAGAAAAGTTAGGGTATACTTCTTGAAACAGAAATCAAAAGTATTTCAGAAGTTTAAAGAGAGAAAAACTTTGGTGGAAAATCAAACGGGGTGAAAAGTGAAAGTCTTGAAGTTCGATAATAGAGGTGAGTACACTTCCAAAGAATTCAAAGACTACTTAGTAAGCAAGGGAATCAAACACTAGCTAAGTATTCCAGGACGATCAGAACAAAACGGAGTAGCAGACGCATGAATCGGACACTTATAGAGTGTACCCACAGTATCAGATTACAGGCTGACATGTCAGAAGAATTTTGGGCAGAGGTAGTAAATCATGTGAGTTATATGGTAAACCATCAACAGCTATTGATATTCAGATCCCAGAAGAAATATGACGAGGAGTATCCGTTGACTATTCAACCTTACGGATTTTCGGTTGCCCGGTATATAGTTTGGTTGATAGTCAGAAAAGGAACAAACTGGAGTCCAAGTCTAAGAAGTGTATCTTCATTGGGTTCGCCAAAAGAGTCAAGAGTTTCAGACTTTGAGATCCTCAGAAAAGAAACGCCTATACCAGTAAAGATATGGTCTTTGACAAAAAATCAATGTTGCGAGAAAAGTCGGAGACGGATGATAAAGTGCAAAGTGGAGCTTCGTACAGTTCGGCAGACACTCAGGCAAAAGAAGTTGAGTTTTCAGAGAGCCCTAAAAGGCCTGAAGAGTCAGAAGAGAACTCCTCAGATCTAGATGGAGACAACCAGAAGGCTACTGAAGAGCAATCTAAATCGTTGAGGCGGTCAGTCAGAGTTACGATGGCACCAACAAGATATGGCTGGGACGATGATCATGTCTCTGTCGCATTAGTAACAGAAACAGGAGAACCTGACAGTTACAGGGAAACGATCGAAGCAGATGTCCACAACAAGTGGATTACAGCCATGGAGTAAGAGATGGAGTCTTTGAATAGAAACTAAACATGGACATTAGTCGATCTTCCAAAAGACTCCAAGACAATAAATTGCAGATGAGTCTTTCGCAAGAAGGACAATGAGCAGTATAAGGTAATGCTAGTTGCCAAAGGATATGCTCAAAAGGAGAGTATTGACTACAACGAGATTTTTTTCCTCTCATGTAGTCAAGCATACATCTATTCGGATGTTATTGGCGATGATTGCTCAATTTGATCTAGAGTTGGAGCAGATAGACGTCAAAACAATGTTTTTTCACAGTGAGCTGAAGTAGAAGATATATATGAAACAACCTGAAAGTTATATTCAGGAAGGTAAAGAAAACATAGTGTGTCTTCTAAAAAAGTCCCTCAATGGATTTTTGAAGTCTCTCGGGCAATGGTGCAAACGGTTCGACTATTTCACGATCAATGCCAGATACAACCGACATATGTGCTGTTATATGTGGATGATACGCTAATTGCTGCAAAAAAAAAAGACATATGTTCAGAAGCTTAAAGCTCAACTCAAGAAGGAATTTGACATGAAAGATTTGCGAGAAGCCAATAAGATCTTGGGTATGGAGATCACTCGAGACAGAGGCTCAGGCAGGCTTTGACTATTGATTGATGCTAAACCTGCACAAAAAATGCGAGATTTCAGAACTTATAATGAAGATGTGCAAGTGCTCAATTCTTACCGCTATAGCAAGTGGCTATGCGGGTCGTGATCCACAAGGAGGGTTTTGCGATAGAAGCGTTTACGTTCTTTATTGAAATCGTTAAGAAAACAAAAATGAAAGTTCTTCTTTGTTTCTTAAAAAGAAAAGAGAAAAAGAGTTATGTTGAAGTTATAAGAAAATGAGAAATGAAGAAGTGGAGAAAATCAGAAAACGGCGAAAGAAAGCGATTATGTACAAGTGAGTCGAAAGAGAATGATTTGGAAGAGGTGGTTGGTGATCTAAACTAAGAAATAAAAGAAAAGAAAGAAAGAAGAGTGAAGAATACTTACCTAAATTGATTTATGACTTACTTGGAAACCTTTACTTGTTCTACCTTTGATTTGGAGGCGTTCAACGCATAGATCATAAGCTCGAGCTTAGTCCCTGTTCGCATTATATCATCAAGTCTAGCACAAGCATGAAGTGATACGTTTTGAGGAGGAGAACGTCTTCATGAACTATCGTTGGCACTCTCATAACATCGGTGTACTTGTGCTTTGGAATTCACTTGCAATCTCAACAAAAACAAACGAGGTAAAGTAAAAGAGGAAAACAAAAACAAAAGAAAATGAAAGTAAAGAAGAACATAAATAAAAGTTTACCTTTATTGCTTGAAACAATGAAAGAAAGGAGGAGGGTACATCGGTGTCACTCTCAACATATGCCCTCTCTCTTACTTACATGAATCATCATCTAACCTAAGCTTACATACAAATTACAGATAGAAAAGAAAAACCTAAACTAAGAAATGGAAAACTAGTCTAAATCCTAACTCTGCATTGGCGTCCCATTTCAGCACAAAGAATGGCCTTTTATAGGCCAAAAACCCAACAACCAGGATCCCGGGGAGATCGGGGGAGCAAATGCTCCCCTAACTCCCCAACAATGCCGCGGAAACGCGGCAAAAGCTGCGTTTCCACGGCCAGGGTGTGGCCAGGTGGCCACACCCTGTTGGTGGGTCGCATTGGTTTGGCCTTCTGACTTTATCTGGAGTTGGTTTGTCAGTTTGAGTCCCGGATTCTGACGAAATGGCCTTGGATTCTTGGCTTTAACCGATCGATTCTGAGAGGATTCTTCTCAACCGGTTTTCCACCTCTTGATTTTGCCCTGATTACTTGGTGTGAATTAATTCTGATTTAATTCAGAATTTTGGTGGGCTTTGGGCTCATTTCTCTTCAACTCCTTAAAGATTGGGCCTGCAAATAAATCAAACAATTAATTAAGACAATGCAAGCTTTTATTCTATAATAAGTATGGACATATGATATTAAATATGCAACATTAGCGACCAATCACATCCCCATACCTATCTTTTGCTCGTCCTCGAGCAAAACAACTAAACTATACTAAGGATTATTAGACCACTTTCGCAGGTCGCGCGATTGCACTGAGCATGTGCAACAAGCCGTTAAACCTCTAGGTTTTCCCTAGAGGACGAGTTTTGTCTCGTGAGGGTTTTCAGCGGATTACACCCACAAAATCCATAAAGAAAGAGAAATAAAGAGTTAGTATTTTCGAAAAGCATTTTGAAAGAGAAAAATATTTGAAATATAATTGTAAGATCTAAGCAATCTATAAGTTATAGGAAAACTGAATTTTTCATTCCTAAACTTAGTCTCTATTCAAAAATTTGTTATCAATCAAAGTAAGGAGTCAAATTGTACTTCTCATCTAGTCTATTACTTTACCCTAAGTCATATGCACTTGTGACTGTGAAAAATTTGACTAAGGGTTCATTAACTCTAACTCTTATGCCTTATTTATATATATATATATATGTTTTTTTATTCTTTTTGGTGGTATTATTCCTTAGTTCTATTAGGCTTTCTAATCTGCCCATGTAACGAGCCTTTAATCGATGACTCCCAAACCAGACGGTCTTAGGGCACCAGATGAGAAGACACCCCTAGGACTTAAGGACTCGAGCAAACAAGGACACAAAACTAAAGATTTTATTATATGAACCTCTTTTAGGCGTGAATACTTATGCTTTATTAGGCACAAATACCCAGCTTAATCAGAGGGTTATATATATATATATTTTTCTTTCAAACTTATCTAATCATCTTTCGCATAAATACTAAGGCTTGCTCAGGTCAAAGCACTAGCTAATCAATAATTAGATTTGTTTATTTTATTTTATTTTATTTTTATATATATATATATTTTATAAGGCATAAGAATCTTTGTTTTTGAACCCTAAGTGTGTAATTGTATGAAGTGTGCATATTTCATCAAGGTAAAGATCAAGACCAAATTACTTTGACAAATTATCTTCCTAACTCTTAAAATCAAACAAATAATCTTATTTTGACCAGGTATAAGAAATCCTAATTTGGATTTTTCTATTCCTTAAATTAACTTAATTTCTTACAAAAATAAGTCGAAATATTGTTTCTATTTTTCAAAAAGTTTTTAAAAGTAAAGAAAAATGTTAATTTTTTTATTTTAAAGAAAAAGAAAAGTTATGTTAGACCCTCCCCCACACCTATCTCATGCATTGTCCTCAATGTATAAATTAATGCATAGATGCATGAAAAGAAGAAAGGGAAGGAAAATGGTTACCTTAAGGTGGTGGTTCCGGTGGTGGTCTGATTGGTCCACGAAACGCGGCCCAATCAACTTTTCTTGGGTCTCGGGGGAACCCACCAGAATTACTCTAATATAACCCACTAAAAAGATGTGTCCATAAAGGATCTTTATTAAATATTTAACCACATCTAATTTTCATATTCCATAATTGATTTCGGAGTCAAATTTGTCAACAACCTCGTCCCAGAATGGAGTATGAAATGATAGAACGGTTGACTTGGACTCAGGAAGGACAGGAACTAATACCGACTCAGGAAGGTGACTTAAATCAAGTAAAGGTTCAGGAGTCGAAATTGGTTCAAGAAGCGGGTCCAAGTCAAGAAGTTGAAACTCAAGTCCACATGTATTTTCTAACAATGGGATGTGACCTAATATGGGTGATTCCAGTTCAGGAATGATAGGTGGAGGAATCAAAACTGACTCTAAAATATTACTCAAGTTTGGTAACACAACAGGAGTCAATATTGATTCAGAAAGTTGAACTGGATCACAGATTTGAGAATCTAGGTCACATATCTCATTGAGTTCAATATCAAAAATTGAGAACTTGCCAATTTGTCAATAGGACTTTCAAAATTGTATAATTGGTCAAGTTCAATATGATCATCAAGAATGGGTGATTCAATTTCATGATGAATTGGCACAAGATTCAATGTTGACTCAGGAAAAAGATTGAAATCAGGTGAAGACACCGGAGTCATTATTGAATCGGAAAGTAAAATTGAATCACTAAATTGAGATTCATGATCATATTCATTTTCAAGTTCAATTTCAGGTAAGGGATAACTTGCCAAACTATTAAAATTTGGAGTTTGGGCAAGTTCAAATGATTGTTCTGAAATAGAACCTTGATTTCCAAAACTACATGACTCGTTGGCTCTAACAGAATGGTTCGTGACATCAGAACAACGGTGAGAACGTAGAGATTCGACCATCATATCTATGTCACGATTACGAGTGTTTTGAGCCTGAGTCATGGCTTCAAGCATCTTTTCATAGTTGATAGGTTCATTGTTTTAATGAAAAGATGAAGAATTGTCTTGGAAGTGGTAGTGAAATTGGGAGTCCATCAGATTTTGAGATTTGTGTTTGGACTCACGCATACTCATTTCCAAATTGATAGTTTTCTATTTTGGACGGGTGGAACTGAGTACGAATCTTGAAAATATTGTGGACTAGGTGGAGAAGGAGGACAAGTTGGTTGATAATTATGCACGGGGAGGTGAATCCCCACTGACTCTGTGAAGAGTTGAAATCATTCTGGAAATTATAGTCATACGATGGGGAACATGGGTTATATTGATTCGGATAAGACCAATCCGGCACACTAGGTTGGTTAAAGTCATGATATGCCGGTTGGTAATATCCGAAAAAGAGTTTGACGTGTAATATGGATTATTATTGAAGTTGAAAAATTATTATTATAGGCCATATCACACACTGGAATACACAAAAAGAAAGAAAAACAAACGAATAAACAAACAAAGAAAAAGAAAAAGATTCTAACCTAAGTTAGGGTAGACCTATGACCTAGACGACTCCTAACTGGTTAGACTGTCCACGGGAGGTCCAATGCAGACTTTGACCACAAGCTAATCAGCCAGGTCAGGGCAAGGTTGTGGGGAGGTTTTCCGTCAAAGACGTTCCTTAATTAAATAACCATCAACCTTCGGGCTTTCGGCCTTCAATCCCTTTCCTAGACACTGATTTGGCAGGAGTCAAGTTCCAACACCTTTCCCCCTTAGGATAATCTCCTAATTGAGTCCGAGATGTCCCTAGGGCCACGTCTACTCATTTTAAGTTAGGCTTGGGTTAGTGAGTGCTTGGAATCTGATTTTGGGTTAAGGAAGGGTGATTAATTCTCCCCTTATCTTGTTAATGGGTGGTGCCCTTAAGATCAGTTTGTGCAAGTGTACAGGATATGTAAATAAGATTCACTCAAAGCGATAAAAATCAACCAAGAGATGAGTCCTATTCTACATGCAATGCATACGTACCTTGCTCCAGCACTCTTCAACAGTAAAAATAAATGATTGAAAAGACACGTGCCTAAAATGCAAACGTCTAATCAATTTTTTTATCTTTTCAACAAATGTTTTACTGTTGATTATTAGCAGGCTTATGTGATGGCATATAAGAAAAAGTAAAGTTGCAGAAAACTACAATTTGCAAAGCAAGCAGCCCTGCAAAAAAGAACGTTAGTAGTCCACTCCTTTTTGCCGCGTTTTCATGGTGTTGGCCGCGGATCCGCGGCAAAATAGAGGGCACTTGGTCTCTGCTTTCTAGAGCAGAGGCCCAAGGCCACTTATATGTTACTGCAACTTTGATTTCCTGCTTTGCTTGCCCTTTAGCCTGCAACAGAGAAGAAAGTTCGTTTTAGTTCTAAAAAATTTTCAATAAAAATTCAGATTTCAATAAAAACGTTACCTTCCCCGGCAACGGCGCCAAAATTTGATTGATGCTAAACCTGCACACAAAATACGAGATTTCAGAACTTATAATGAAGATGTGCAAGTGCTCATTCTTACCGCTATAGCAAGTGGCTATGCGGGTCGTGATTCACAAGGAGGGTTTTGCGATAGAAGCGTTTACGTTCTTTATTGAAATCGTTAAGAAAACAAAAACGAAAGTTCTTCTTTGTTTCTTAAAAAGAAAAGAGAAAAAGAGTTATGTTGAAGTTAGAAGAAAATGAGAAATGAAGAAGTGGAGAAAATCAGAAAACGGCGAAAGAAAGCGATTATGTACAAGTGAGTCGAAAGAGAATGATTTGGAAGAGGTGGTTGGTGATCTAAACTAAGAAATAAAAGAAAAGAAAGAAAGAAGAGTGAAGAATACTTACTTAGATTGATTTATGACTTACTTGGAAACCTTTGCTTGTTCTACCTTTGCTTTGGAGACGTTCAACGCATAGATCATAAGCTCGAGCTCAGACCCTGTTCGCATTATATCATCAAGTCTAGCACAAGCATGAAGTGATACGTTTTGAGGAGGAGAACGTCTTCATGAACTATCGTTGGCACTCTCATAACATCGGTGTACTTGTGCTTTGGAATTCACTTGTAAACTCAACAAAAACAAACGAGGTAAAGTAGAAGAGGAAAACGAAAACAAAAGAAAATGAAAGTAAAGAAGAACATAAATAAAAGTTTACCTTTATTGCTTGAAACAATGAAAGAAAGGAGGAGGGTACATCGGTGTCACTCTCAACATATGCCTCTCTCTCTTACTTACATGAATCATCATCTAACCTAAGCTTACATACAAATTACATAGAAAGAAAAAAAAACCTAAACTAAGAAATGGAAAACTAGTCTAAATCCTAACTCTGCATTGGCGTCCCATTTCAGCACAAAGAATGGCCTTTTATAGGCCAAAAACCCAACAACCAGGATCCCGGGGAGATCGGGGAGCAAACGCTCCCCCTAACTCCCCAACAATGCCGCAGAAACGCAGCAAAAGCCGCGTTTTCGCGGCCAGGGCGTGGCCAGGTGGCCACACCCTGTTGGTGGGTCGCACTGGTTTGGCCTTCTGACTTTATCTGGAGTTGGTTTGTCAGTTTGAGTCCCGGATTCTGACGAAATGGCCTTGGATTCTTGGCTTTAACCGATCGATTCTGAGAGGATTCTTCTCAACCGGTTTTCCACCTCTTGATTTTGCCCTGATTTACTTGGTGCGAATTAATTCTGATTTAATTCAGAATTTTGGTGGGCTTTGAGCTCATTTCTCTTCAACTCCTTAAAGATTGGGCCTGCAAATAAATCAAACAATTAATTAGGACAATGCAGGCTTTTATTCTATAATAAGTATGGACATATGATATTAAATATGCAACATTAGCGACCAATCAACTATCCCATGAGAACTATGTTCTCAAGGTGTTGGAGAGATACAACATGGCAGTAGTAAGACCAGTCACCACTCCTTTGGCAGGTCACTTCAAATTATCCTTCAAGCAATGTTCACAATCATCGGAAGAGAAGGAAGAGATGCCTCGAGTACTATATGCTAGCGCGGTGGGATCACTCGTGTATATTATGCTCTACACTAGGTGATTTCCATTGATTTTGTAAAGGGGAAAACTTACAAAAAATAGGGCCGAGGAGCTAAATTATAAGTAGCACAAAGATTACAAGTAGATCTCCTCTGAGATTCTGGAGAAGTGTGCCGATAGGAGTCTGGTCAGCGCGCGACCACTTTATCCTTTTGACGATACGATCGATGGGATTCCTTTCTCGCCTGGTTCGGGGAATCGGAGAATAGAAGGTTGGTAGAACCCTCTTGTTACTTCTCAAACTGCCTTCACTTGAAAATTCCTTCTCGCCTGGTTCCGGAGATTCCTTGAGAGGAAGATCTTAGGGTATCAGCACCCTGATTAAAGAAGCAGTTCTCTGAACTCTCTGAATTCTTGGAAGCAAGAGAATAGATCTTTGTTTAGCCGTCTCTCTCTGTGCGTGTGTTTATGCGCCTCTTGCGTGCCCTCTCTCGTGTACCCCTGGTGGGCTATTTACAGGGAGAGCAGGGGTATAATTGTCCCTTGAAAATCTGGAAACAGATTGACTCAATCTGTTTAAATCTAGAAAGTAGCCTTGCTGCGAGGCTAGAATCAGCTTCTGCGAAGCTAGGAATAGTAGGTAGCGTCGATCTCCTGACCTGTTTTGATTCTTTCTAAATAATTGAAAGATCTCCCCTGATCTTCTTACTTGTTTTAGGAGAGTCATAAGATTACGGTAAACAACTACCAAATTTGATCTCAGATTTGATCTTGATTAGATTTGATCTTGAAGATTTGATCTAATCTGGAGATTTGATTGGTCAAAGGTTGACCATAACAGACCCGCAGCGGAGCTGTCGCGTCGAACTCACAGCGGAGCTGGAAGGAGCATCTGACGAAATTAGAAGAAAGCTCTTCAGCGGAGCTGGATAAACATCTGTGGCGAAGCTACCATCCTTCTGCGCGATTACGTATATGGCTTCGAGCGAAACTAACTCTCTGTGGAGTTAACTGAGCACTTCAGGCGAATCTATAAATTAGCTCACCAATAGAGCTTTGAATGGCTTCAAGGCGAAGTTGGACAAACTTAGCCTCTCAGGCGAGGCTATCCCCTTAGGCTAATGCGATGCTAAGTGTTGAGCTAACCTAGCACCTTAGACCTGCTTAGGTCTCTTCAAAGACAATCTGGAGTCGCTGTCTGCTTCACTGGATCAGTAGAGTCTAAGTTGCTGCTTTGTCCCTCGGAGATGGGTACAGAACTGGTCGTCAGCTTGTCTGTCACTTGTCTTTTGTAAATGTCAACAAGTTTAGGCATTGTTCAGGCCAGTCAGGAATCTTGTCTTTTTTAGAGTGTCAACACTAGGCCTGACTTAGCTTATGCAGTTAGTACAGTAAGCTAGTTCATGTCAAATTCAGGAAAGCAACATTGGAAAGCAGTGAAGTAGGTATTAGATATATGTGAGGCACTGCAAAATTAGGCTTGATGTTTCAAAAATTAGAAACGGGAAAGCCGAGGTTACTACAAGGTTTTGTTGATGCAGATTATGCAGGAGATCTTGATTAGTGAAGATCTGCGATGGGCTATGTGTTCATAGTAGCCGAGTGTGTTATTAATTGGAAGAGAGAGTTACAAGATACAATTGCTTTTTCAATGACAGAAGCGGAGTTCATGGGTGCAGTTGAGGCGTCAAAGGAATCTTTGTGGTTCAGAGGATTGGTTGAGACATTTAGTATCATACAGGATTCAGTTAGGGTTCATTGCGACAGCCAAAGTGCGATTCATCTCGCTAAGAATCACAGGCATCACAAATGGACGAAGCACATTGATGTGAGGTATCACAAGATACGTCAGTGGGTCATGGATGATAAAATGATCGGATTTGGTAAAGATCAGCACGAAGAAGAATCCAGCGGATATAATGACGAAGACAATCCCGATAGAAAAGTTTTGAGCATCTCTGAACTTAATCAAGGTTTTTTAAAGGTAAAGTGACGAACAAGCTCTTAAGAGGGAGCCATATGAAGTCACAAAAGGGGGAGAAAGGAAGGTGAATGAAGCAGAGGCCAATTTCTACGGAGGAACTCAATGAACATGAGTCAAAGTAAAGATTGTTAGTACTTGAAGTGCCTCATATTCATTAGAGAAAAATTTAAGTTTTAGCGTTTTCCTAAAACAAATCTGTTCTCATATTCATTGGAGAAGAATTCAAATTTTGCAGTTTCCTAATACAAATTTGTCTCCTTTTTTTATTTTGATAAGAGTTTCTTATTCTCTGAGGAGGTGTTGATTTGAGTTCGTGTTGGTTTAGGTCATCCTAGGTGTCTATATAAACCTCTTAGGGGTGACCTTTTGAAGGTGTGTCAAGAATTCAAGAGAAATTCTATTTTCCAGCATTGAGAGTTATGAGAGAGAGAGATCTCCTTATAACTCTTATATCTTCTTCTCTATTTTCAATAAAAAATTCTTCTCTCCTTCCCGTGGACATAGGCATGTTGCCGAATCACATTAAATCTTGCGTTTCTTGGTTGTGTAGTGATTGCTTGTTAATGGTAGATTTTTACGCTTTCGCTTCCACTGCCGAGTCTTCAACTCGGTGTTTCTCTGTTATTTGATCGGTGATAGGTTATCAACAGATCTTTTGTAACCTCTTTCTGATTGAGATTTCCGTGGCGATCTTAGGTGGGGCCTCCTGCATGGCAAAGATAACCAATCAATTATTGCAATTGTGATGTAATAATCAATTGTTATGTGATTTGACGTGAAAATGGATAATGCTCAGCTAAAATCTCATTCACTGGTCAAGACCTCGAGGGATCATACATAAATGGATGATTGTTGAGACATGCTTAGTTGTGAAATGGTTGAATTAGAAATGAGAGGTCCCAAATTTAAGACTAAATACGACTTTTATTCACACACAAAAAAAAAAAACATAAATAAATGAAAATTCTTGCCCTCTTGTTTGCTAATCGGCTCTTGAGTAGTCATACAAGTGAAAAGTGGGTAACCAAAGTATTTTTTGAAATTAATTTCCCTTTTATTTCTTCCTTGTGTGCTCATTTTGAGTACTCACTCGTTATTTTTGTTATTAATACATTGAACCCACTCTTTAATGCTTTTCTTTAAGATCGGGTCTCTTTAATAGTGTCTTTAATATGGCACAATGTAATGGTTAAAAATTGATCATCATTGTGATGATGACACACGTCCGAGCTACCAAGAGTTTCTTTGAGAAATCCACAACTCTCATAAACCAGCACAAAGCATCTGCCACTCATGATCATCTCGGAGCCTCTGCCACCCAACTTTCTCAAAGTCATCCCCGTTCTGAAGATCCTTCCATTCCGAAGCCGCCTTTCACCATTTCAAGAGCTCTACCTCTCTGATGTACTTTTCACTCCGAGGTCTTCTCTTTCCTGAAGGTGCCAACTCCAAATCTGAAGCTCTAACAACAGACTATTCATAATCTCCGCCGATACTTACACAACGTCTTCCTCACTCACCCGCGTTCATAATGTGTAACGCCCATATCAACGTGGACAGTTATGAACAATGAAAGATTTTCCGACATACAATCTCACCAACTAGCGTCAATAATCACACCGTTACAACAATTTTAACATGTGTAGATCGTGCAATTATAGTAGCCTGACAATTCCGTCCCCACAAGGGCATCCATGTGAGTTATATATGATCATTCTTCTCACAAGAGAAGGGAATCGCTTCCCTAATCTTAAAAGCACACCCGCACACCATGTTAATACACTCGGAGTTACCCTCTGCGCAGTTTTGCCATCATTAAATACACAGCCAGTTTCTCTTTGCCAGTCATTCCTGCTATCCCAACTACTGATTCTCACGCTCGGGTGTCTTATGATAGTATCACATTGGTGTTCATAACCTGAACTGTGTGTTTTCTCGTGCGTGCTCAGACATGGATCATCCGGGAAACTCCTCAAGTCGTTTGTGGCTGGTTTGATACACGGTAATATTTTCATCCACAACACACAAACATCATCATTGTTTATTTTACAAAGAAAACCTACCCTTTTGCAACAATTTTTAAAACAATAGAGATTTTTTTGTAATTTCGTGAGCATAACATTGTCTACACTTCGTCCTTTTGTTTTAGAGTTATAGATAGCGAAACAGTAAAGGATTTATAAAAAATTATAGTACGAACGCAAGCCTAAGACTTTTCGCCACCCCCTGCATCCTCCATTATCGCTAAGCCGAAGCAACAAACCTTTTTATCCTTCTGAATTTGACATCATGTGCAATTAAACAATACTAGAAACAGGCGAAAGAGACCAACCATCACCACATTGATTTGATAGCCACAAGAGCCAAGGTCAATCGCTGGGTATGCCATTTCTAGATACTCGTTTTTGTCCCTCCATTTTTTTTTTTCTCCACGTCTTTCCCCCAGAGGTAAATCGAAATCAAATCCCCCCCTTTATTTATTTGAAACTGGGTCTGGATTTTGGTTGTCATTAGGGATTGATTCACTCTCCTTCCTGAATCGATTTGTGTTTTAATCCTCTTCTCCTTGCTCGCTCGCAGTGAAAGTGATGCCCGCTCCATCGATCGATCTCAACACCAGGGCGGTTGGCCTAGGTCCAACATCGAGGAAAACGAGAGAAAATCCAAGGTAATTAAACATTAATTTACCTTTTCCTTCCCATTTCAAGATTAACTGAAGATGTATGGATGGAATTTATGCCACATTTTATGAAAATTCCATCCAACTTCAATCCATGCCCTAATGTTCTCTTTGAGTATTGAACTTTGCTGGTTCAGCTATGGCTTAATTTCCAATTTTGCACTCACACTCACAAAAGGAATGTAGATTAAGTGTATTAAACTTGCTAAGCAAAATTGCAGCTGAGATAGAAATAAATAAATGAATATAATAGCAGCTGCTTGGTTGTATGTTTTTCGAATTTATATTTTGCTTCGATAATACTATTAGAATGTTCAACATTGAATTGGAGTGCGTTTAAATATTTGTGGATAGCATCTGAAACTTTGCAACAATTTTATTTGGTATTTGATTTTTTGACTGCATGTTTTAAGCCATTCAAACATTAGAAGATTTATCAATAATTCATACAATAAAGCCTATGTATATACAATCATATTTGTTATAGGATTATTCTTGCGGGTTTGTCAGGTATGGATCTTGTTATTTCCAAATCTGAACTGCAAGCTTGCGGGGTGCAATTCTGGAGTTCAAACCTAGGATTAGGTAATCAGACATCACTAATACCTTTCTCTTTCCAATACTATCTGAGCCAAACATTCATTTTGAGAACACTAACAGTTTTTGAATCATATTTGTATTCATCCATTTGTTGAACTTCTGGAAGTTGTTGATCAGTTAAATATCTCTTCATTTGACAGAACTTGCATTACAATGTAATTGATCCAGCCAAAATGCTATCATGATATCATAATATTTTTGAAAATTGCAAATGTTAAGGAAATGTTGCAAAGGCTAACTTCTGATGTTGAAAAAACATCTTCTTTCTAGTGCAAACTAAGTATACAAATGATTGGGACTTTTCTTTCAACTGTTCTACATTTATTAACTGTTCATTCTTCCTCCAAAATAGGCTATCAGTGGCTAGTTCTTTTCAGAAGTCCAAGGACAGTTAGAATCACAAATGTATTCGTGTATTGATATTGCGGTGGCACAGGAGCTAAAAGCCTTGTAAGCAAGAAGATCAGGAATTCAGGACCAATGTATCTTCTAAGGCTGAAAAGTAAGTAGCTTTGTTTGCTGTACTGCGGCCAGGGAGCAAATTCACTTGAATTTAAAAGAGTTTGCCTGCTCAGCAGGAGAAAAGTGCTATGTTTCATTCATGTAAACTCTCGCATGCTTTCTGAAACTTAATAGTGTTTTTTAGTATGCTGCTCAGTATTTGTTTTGTTGAGTACTAATCCTTTCATTATCTATTCTGTTTTCCCCCTTTTTGTCTCCTATGACAAATTGCACCCACTTTATGACAATAAAACTTTCTTCCTGTATTTTTTGTTTTAATTGGAAATGTTAATGGATATTAGATATTGGGTAGTGGGTTATTGGGCTTTGGCCCATTACCCATATCCTCGTCTGTAACCTATAAATTGATCTCTCACTCTTATTGAATCATTATGCTGCTTTGGGTTATTTTGCTAGGATGGTATCAGAGCTAAAATAACACTAACCCAAACCACCGCCATCTTCTCTTCTCTTCTCCTTCTTCGCTCTCTTCTCAAATCTGATCACCGAGGCCCCGACGAGGCTCCCCTGGCCCTCGCGAGGCCACGATGAAGCCTCCCCTGGCCCTTGCGATCTCTCTCCATCTTTGCCGGGCCACGACGAGATCTCCCCTACCTTCGTTGTGCCTCGTCGATGTTTCCTGGGGCCTCGCCGAGCCTCATCGATGTCCCTTGAGGCCTCACCGACCACCTCTAACTTTGTCGTGGCTTCCACACCCCTCCTTCGACCTCGTCGGTGCCTCTGAACCTATCCTCTGCGCTAGCTGATATCACTGCTCCATTCCTCCAACCTCGCCGAGCCCTCCGCACCTTCATCCCACCTCGACGACACCGACACATCACTTCTCCAACCTCACCGAGCCATCTGAGCCCATCCTCTGCCCTCGCCGAGGCCTCCCTGCCCTCGAGTGATCTCTCTGGGCTTCCTTTCTCTGCCACTGCCTCCTGCTGTCTTCCGCTGCCTACGACAGCACTCCGCCTTCTCTGACATAGCTCCTATTCCTTCTTGCCTCATTCCTCGACACCACTGTGGCTTTCTGAAGCTGCCCATGACCTGATCCGGCTGTTTCCTTCTGTGAACCAGTCCTTTTTGGTGTTGATCTGATTGTCTATGCATCTCTCTGATCATTAGATCAGGTATTATCTGATTTACTGGTTTTCTACTGGCTATTTCAAGCTGTTTCTTGTTTACTGTGATTGGCTACAATGTCGGAAGATACAAGTGCCTCCTTTAATCTGATTATACTTCTCCTGCTACCTGTATGATTGGTTCAAAAGCTATCTTGGAGACTATTATGAAGCTGAATGGGTCCAACTATTTGTTGTGGGCACAAGCTTTTCGCATTTTTATCGGTGCTCAGAATAAATTGACCCATCTACTTGATCCTCCACTGCTATTACATACCCTGCTTATGTGACCTGATTTACTGGAGATTATTCTGTGATAATTTGGCTCCTCAACAACATTGAGGTGAAGATGTGGTAGTGTAATATTATTGGCTAGTGCTAATGAGATGTAAGACGCCCTGAGGTGATGCATGCGAATAAGAATAATCTCTCGATGGTGTTTGAGATCTATGAGCGCCTATTTGAGCCAACAAGGATATAGATCTGTACCTGAGTTTTTATGAAGAACTCAAGGGTTTGATCGATGAGTTAGAGATACATCGACCTACTGTTACTGTTGCAACGACACGAGGGGATACCTTCAGGATCTCGCAGTGTCGAAGTTTCTATCTGACTTGAGTCCCTTTCTTCGATCCCAGTTGTGAGATCAAATACCAAGAGGAGATAGTATTTCCACTTTAACTATCACTTTCTCTAGAGTAATAAGCTTTTCTGCTGGAGCTAATATGTCACTGCACCATCTATTGAGCAGTCTGCTATAATTTCCAGACGTGGTATAGGTCGGGGACGCGGTCGTCATTTTGGAGAAGGACGTGACTCATTTGGAGGTGATCGTTGTTCCTATGGTGGTAGACAGACTATTAGTGATTAGGAGCCCACTCAATGTAAGCATTGCAGGAAAAAAATCACACATATGAGAAGTGTTGGAGAAGTTTGGTTGCATTGAATGGGCACAGCTGGCTGATGCTGATACTTCTACCTCTGGTGATACTGCCCATGTTCATACTTCTTCAGGTCCTCCCTCCAATTCTTCTGATTTTTTCAATGTTGTTCTGTCACATGAGGAGTATTTAACAATCTAGTTTTTTGCTATGTTGGACCAGAGTGTATTGAGCTGCAATGCTATGGTATAGACTGTGACTGATGCCACATAAAGGGTAAGTTGGACAATAATTAACTATTCCCACCTTCTAGTAACTGTGGATGCTTTAAACTAAGTGGTAAGATTCAGTTTAAAGCCTAAAGTATTGGTATTCATATTTTATTTCCTGTTTGCAATTTTTTTGTATGCATGCATGCACTTAATTATGTGTTCTTTCATGTGCAAATTTGTTGCCCATTCAAAGCATGCATAACTAAAACTGCAATCTCGAAGAAGTTACGGGCAGTGTAAGAAGGCTGTGATTACTTGCAAAAACTTGTCTGAGAAGAAATGAACTAAAAGTAGTAAATGACAACCTGCTGTCAACAGGCAACGATAGAGACTCCTCTTTTGGGCCAATGCTGGCAATTCATTTTTGTGCCCAATCATAAAACTCGTTGTGCCTTGCATGAGAAGAAGAGAGCCAAATGTAGCCAAGGACAACCTGCCGACCAAGAGCAATTAAAGGCTACTTTTGGGCCAATGCCGGCAAGTCATCCTTGGCTGCATTCCACTCCCTGCCCCTTCATGTAAGAGCCAATGACAAAACTCTTCGAGGTGTTGAATTGCTTTGCAGCTCTCTTACTCCTCGTTTCTTATTACTGCTTCCAACAAACCTTGCCTGTGAAGAAATGAGCTAAAAACGTGGCCAATGACAACTTGCTGTCCACAGGCAACTAGAGACTCCACTTTTTGGGCCAATGCTGGCAATTCATGTTTGAGCCAATCATAAAACTCATTGTGCCTTGCATGAGAAGAAGAGAGCCAAATATAGCCAAGGACAACCAGCCAACAAAGAGCAATTACAGGTTACTTTTGGGCCAATGGTGGCAAGTCATCCTTGGCTGCATTCCGCTCCCTGCCCTTTCATGTAAGAGCCGATGGCCAAAATCTTTAAGGTGCTGAAGTGCTTTCAGCTCTCGTACCCCTCGTTTCTCATTACTGCTGCTTGCTCTCATCGATGCTAGTGGCCGTATAAATAGAGGCAAGTTTACTCAGTAAGCTCACATTTTCTTTATTTGATTCGTTGACCTGTAGAAAGGAATGGTTCTCTGGAAAATTGTTTGAATATTTTATGCAAATTTTCCGAAAGTGATCCATGACTTGGCTTTGCCACTGATGGCAACCCTAGAAGGATACAGTGGTTCTCTCGGACATCAAAGTATCATTTCATCAACTTGGTCAGTTGTGGGCTCCAGAAACAAATGCTTGGATTCTCTTTATATTTATAAGGAGTGGAGGTGTAAAAGGGATATTATGGAGTTGTTGCTTGGGGTGCGCTTATTTTGGCAGTTTGACCAGAATGGTTATCACTTATTATGAGAATGAAATCTTGATAGATTGAGCAGTTTCTTTTCAGCATAGATCTTCAGATGGAGTTCAAATGAGAATTGGCTTTTTCCAAAGGCATTTATTCTCAATGCATGTGGTTTGATTTTTCTTCCAAAAACTTGCCAAAGAAGTCTGGGCAGTCGAATCCATGACAGCAGCAAATCATCAATGGTGGCACGTTCCAAGTTATGTTGGATCAGCCAAGTGCTTATTGCGCCAAGTAGGCTTGGGCAGGGGCCATGAAAACACCTTTTAAGTTGTCATAAATAGGCATTTTCATGTTGGATTGTAATCTTAGAGAAACATGTTGCCTGTACCTCTAAATATTTATTGGGATATCCTGAATAACTCAGGTCTTTCTTCATGGTGTATATTAGACCTTGTTTGCAAGCACCGTGGTAGTACAATGGTAAAGCTTCTTTGCCATGGGTAAGATGTCTGGGGTTTAAATGCTGGTTGCACCAGGCTATGCCCTATTTTCCAAAGACAGAAAAAAGAGACCTTGTTTTGGCCTAGCCATTATAACATGAATACTTTCCTTGGGGAGCTAACTTTTGTTATGTCATGATTAGGGAGTCTGCCTTGAAATGATTGTCGGTAGCTTCTTTCTGCTCCTTCTGTCAGACACTTGGCCATTTGTATAATTGAATAATTGATGTTCTGTGGTTTGTTGCATCGTTTTGTTGTTCTGTGAAAGTTCAGATGACTATTGGACTGTTAGAGAGGGCTGTGCAGGGGAAAAAAGTACTTTTGCTCCTATACGAAGGTGTGAGAAATTAACCCAGAGGTCCTCTCTGGAATGTAATCCTTGTGAAAGATTGTGCGGGTTCAGGAACTTCTGAATTGTTGGCATTTTGAAAAGGAATTTTACCCGCTAAGAGCACTTTGTAATCATTCTGGTCCTGAACAGCAAGTTTTCTTATATTATTCTTTAGATTCCATCAGCCAGGGTTCACAACAAATTGATTCTGATTGTTTGATAGTTGGCCTGCTGGCACTGGTGGTCCTGAGCAGCAAGTTTTCTTATGTTATTCTGTAGTTTCCATAACCAGGCTTGACAAGAAGTCAATTATGTTTGTTTGATAGTTGGCCTGTTGGCACTATTGGCAAGTTTTCTTGTATTAATCATTAATTTCCATGTACTAGGTTTGACCACAAATGGATTCTGATTGTTTTGTAGTTCATCTGTTGGCACTGGTATTGTTGTTGAGATTGAAAAATGTGTGATATGTAGTTACTGATCTCAAATGGGAGGCGTTGAGTCCTTTTAAATGTATGAAGGGCCTAACTTAGACTAGATCACATGGTGTCTGTAAGTTGTTAAAACTGAGGACAAAACACAGATGAGATATATTCTGTTGTATCCTGAATTCTAGTACTCATTGTATAATCATGTTGACTGTAGATATTGGAAATTATAACGACACCTGTGATGGTAAAGTCAAGGGTGTGTACAATCCATGTCACAACTGAAATAGGATTTAGCATGGAACTCCAGCCTAGTATCCTATAGCCAACTATAGTGAAAAAACCTTTGACCAGTTGCAATTATGAAACCTGAAGCTTACCAACCTTGTACCTTCTCGAAGTTAGGAATAGCCGTTGTGATACAATTTAGTTGAGTTTTGCTGTATAAATCAGTAACTTGTATTGGAGACTCAACCTAGGATCTAGGGTTAGATAACAAGCCCAGATAGTTGATTTACGATCATTATCATCTGACTTAAATACTGTTGTATAATTTTGAGGGCGTTCATATATTAAGTGACAGGATTCATGACAAAAATCGAATAATGCCATGTTGAGAAGCCACTGCTTGTCCATGAGGAGACTTGTTATTCTTTATCAGTTGGTCTGACATGCTATACTGTGCCGCATGACATTGGATATACTTGGCATCTCTTAATGAGCAATATCATGTTGCCATCTAGAGAAAGTATACTAAAAGCGTCGAGAAGTCTTCTATTTGCACACATTAGATTCCAACAGGTGGTTTCCAAAGAGTTTTTTTTTTTATTAATGCTTTTGAACTTAAACCAATTTAAACTACAGTAAACTGGAATTGGGAGTCCCAGTATGAAGTCTTACTATGATTCTTTACATCTGCAATACAGGCATCTAGAGTTCAATTAAAATCTTTGTTCGTAAAAGAATAATACATGCAGCTTTATCCTGTGATATTCCTTTTGGCTTTTATGATCATGTTTGTTTGTAGGATATTTTATGTTGGTAGACACAAGCACACACAAAATTGCACTGACATATGGCTTCAATCTTATTTGACCATACCTAGAACTACCTTTGTTTCTCTTTTTTTATGCTTCCATTTCTTGCCTCCATAATTTACCTACACCAATGAGCTTGAAAATCTTTTTTGGGGCATGCCAAAGAACTGCATTTCTTGCTAAATGTGTATATTGGCTGTAGATGGTCACAGTATAATGGAGGAGAATACGATGACATGAAAAATGTACACTTTCGGTGAAACCTTGACCTTGAATCTATAATTATATGTTCATCAATTAAAACTAGTTCTCATACAAGTTTTTCCTTCCAGGTGGGTTTAGTTGTGCAGCATATGTGTAACTTTGCTAAGAATTCCAATGCAGGCAAACAGGTGATGTAAGAGAAATATGTGTAACTATGGCAGGTGATGTGATTAAGGAAACATAGTTTTTATACTTCCAAGCCTACTAAATTTCCTCTGTATAAAGGAAACATAGTTTTCCTCTTTCAAGAGGGTTTGGTGATGCAAACAGGTGGTGTCAGAGAAATGATTGATGATACAGTAGATTTTTATTTTCATTTTCAGTTGAAGCCTTGAGGGTAAATTGAAAAAATAATGTAAAATGTTCAAATTTCTATTTATATGGCTAAATTAAGTTCCTAAAACTTGAGTTGGCCCATCGTCCTTGTTATAATGTGTCTGTCCCTGCACCTCCCTCTGTTGAGTACTATCAAAAGGGAAAAAACCTTACTTTGTTGAGTTAAATTTCTTGCCAATATATTAGGAACTTGGATGTTTTGGTTAAACTTCTCCACTTGAGTTATACCTTAAGAGATGAATGCAAATCCCCATAGAATAAATTTTTAAAGTTTCCTTTTATTCTAGACTCTTTGGTAGCTAGGAAATCTTTTAATCATGTTCTTGGGTTTCACGTGCTTAAATAATGTGACCAATGAAGTAGGTTTTTCTACCTGTCTACTGGCTTTCTAGGCTTTATGCACTATTTTGCCTATATTCATCAACAAGGAAGTTAACACTGTTGCTAGGGGATTGGCATTTGGTTGATTGTTAATCATAGAGTTGTTGAGTCCTTCGAAGGGTGCCTCCTCAATAAGTTCCACATAGTTGTCCCCATTGTTATGGGGAAATGCTTGGATAATGGGTGTGCGCATTGTGTGTTTTGTACTTTTTTCTTTTACTTTTCTTTATGTGTGTTTTTGGGTGGTGTTTCTTGTGTTTGTCTTTGTGTGGGTATGTGTGCGGGCGAACGGGGTTGGGGTTGGGTGGTGATTTATGATCTTGACAATACTCTCTCACTTAAACCTTCTTACCTTGCCTTCTCAGCTTCTGACATGATAAATTTCTGACAGGGACCAGTTTAGTTTATGCTAGAGCCTCGCGTGAGAGAGCGAAGCATAGCCAAGGACAAACCTGCCAGCAACTTGTACCCTGGAGGTCATTCTTCTCTTGGGCCATCACCGGCAAGTCATCCTCGACTGTATCCATTCTTCTACCCCTTCACGGAACACCCTGTGATAAATATCACAAAAGTTCAAACTGATATGTAGAGAGAGAGAGAAGAGGATCAAAAACGAGGATAGAGTTTTTAAACTCTATGACAGCAGTTCGGTCGACCGGGCGTCGATCGACATACACAGGAGTTGGATCGGTCGACCGCTCTGTTGCTCAAAGAGAAGAAAACACAGTGTCCAATCGACCAAACCAGCTCTGAGAACTAACAGAGAGTTGGGACTTGCCAGTCGATCGGACAAAAACAGAGAGCAAAGGGGTTTTGAGCGGACGATCGGGCGGTCGACCGCCCTTGGAGTGGTTGACCGCCCCGTCGACCGACAGTCGGGTCAGAGCAGCGTATGGACCTGACCTGGAGCTGATTTGGGGGTGTTCTTTCTCCCTATAAATAGACGATTGAACCCATTTTAGGGTTTTACTGAGCAGAGTGAGTTCTTGGGAGAACAATTATAATTCTCTTGTAAATTTTATGTAAATCAATAGATCTCTCTCTTCTATCTCGGAGACGCAGACATCTTGTCGAACTCGTAAATCTTTGTCACAAACCCATCTATGTGTTTGTTTGTGTATCTAGGTTTGCGTTCTTTGGCTGGTTCCAGGTTCAATAAGTGGTATCAGAGGATTAGGCAACGCTTGGGCTTCGTTTGGTGGAGTGGATCTTGATTTGGAGCTTAGTTCTTGGAGATTTAAAGATTTGGAGTGGATAAAAGTCAGATTTTTATTGTATTGGACTCATCATCTATATTCGGGTGCAGAGATTAATTGGAAACTCTTCTTGAGTTTTCAATTGAAGGTAAAAATCTTATATTTATCTCGTAAATCATTCCATAGTTGTTATGCTTGGTTGAGTGAATTTGGAGTAGAAATGGCCGAAGAAATGTCCGATGGTAGTAATTTTTTTGTTGTTAAGAACATACAAAACTTTCATCACATGAAAATTGATGTGGTAAAGTTTGATGGAACAAACAATTTTAAATTGTGGAGATGTGAGGTTCTAGATGTGTTAAATGCGCAAAACTTGGAAGATACTCTCGAGTTGCAAGAGAGGACGGCAGAAATGAAAGAGAAGGCTTGGAAGAAAATGAATAGAACAGCTTGTGTAGTGATTAGGTCGTGTCTATCATAAGACCTAAAATACGATGTGATGAATGACACTTCTGCAAAGAAGATTTGAAAAACCCTTGCGAGCAAATATTTGACAAAGAGTGTCGAGAATCGCTTGCATTTGAAAATGAGACTATCGTTTTCAGTTGAAAAGGGGGATTTCTATTATTGATCATACCAACACTTACATGAAGTTTCTCGCGAACTTAGCGAATGTGGATATAGTGATCGAGGAGAAAGACAAAACCTTGATATTGTTAGTTTTCTTCCTAATGAGAGATAAGAGCCTTTGTCCTCATCCTAATAATTGGAAGAACATCACTGAGCTATGCTGAGGTCATTAACGCCTTTGTGAATCTTGAGTTGAGACGAAAGGACAAGGAGTCTTTCAGTGGTACATCGGCGGAGGCATTGACCGTGAGAGGAAGGAGTGCAAATCAAAGAGGGAAAATCATGTAGATCAAATTGAAGTCACGATATATCAACCATAATTTGACTCGTGATCAGTGTGCATTTTGTAAACAATTTGGTCATTAGAAGAAGGATTGTCCCGAGCTCAAAAGGAAGAACAAGTTGAAGGAGATGTCAGGAAAACCATCAGAGAATGTCATTCTTCTGCTTTCTCGCTCTCTATCACATCATCGATATATTACTCAGATGCTTCGGAGTGGCTATTAGATAAGGGGGCTACCTATCACATATGTCTCAGGAGGGAATGGTTCTCTAGTTTAGAGAAGTTAGACAGTGACGTCATAATCATGAGAAATGACGATGCTTGTCAGATGATTGGGATAGGTATCGTTCGAATTAAAATATTCGATGGTGCGGTTAGAGACTTGACGGATGTAAGATATGTTCCTTAGATGAAGAACATCATCTCAGCTGGAACTGTGGAGTCAAAAGGCTCAAGGTGACGTTGGAGGATGGAATTCTCAAGGTCACGAAAGGGTCTATGGTAGTGATGAAGGGTGTCAGAGACATGAACTTGTGTTACTTGGAGGATAGTACAGTCACAAGTGCTTTGACAGCTTCAGTGGTTTTGGATGTTGATGCTACTCAGTTGTGGCACATGAGACTTGGTTACGCGAGTGAGAAGACTATGCAAGCCTTGGTGAAGCAAGGCTTATTGAAGAGTGCAAGACCTGCAAGTTGAAATTCTGTGAGCATTGTGTATTAGGCAAGAAGACCAAGGTGACGTTTAGCACCGCTATTCACTATTGAAAGGAATTCTTGATTATGTGCATACGGATGTTTGGGGTCCCTCTAAGAATGTATCTCTTAGAGGAAAATACTATTTCGTCTCCTTTGTTGATGACTACTCTAAGCGAAATTGAGTGTACACTATGTCGCATAAAAGCGAAATCCTAGGTATATTTGTGGAGTGGAGAAGGAGAATATAGTTGCAAACTGGCAGGAAAATCAAGATACTGGTCTGATAATGGAGGAGAATACAAGAGTGATCTGTTTCTCTTTGCAATTTTGCCGTAATGAAGGCATTGAGAGACACTTCACAGTTCGAGAAACTCCGCAACAAAATGGGGGGCGGAAAGATTCAACCATACTTTGTTTAGAGAAGATACGGTGCTTGTATCTAACAGTGGGCTGAACAAACTTTTTTTAGCAGAAGTTATGACTTATGCGAGGCATCTCATAAATAGGTTGCCATCGTCTGTGATAGGAGAAAAGACTCCAAGAAATGCGATCGGGCAACGCTGCTTCAGATTATGATATGCTCAGAGTATTTGGGTATCCAGCTTATTATCATGTGAGTGATGAGAAGTTGGAGCCTCGAGCAAGAAAGGTCGTGTTTTTAGGGTTCAAGAGAGGAGTGAAAGGTTATAAGTTATGAGACTCTGAAGACCAGAAGATAGTTCTGAACAGAGATGTCACTTTTGATGAGTCTTCAATAGTTGAGCTCTCAGTAGGTGGAGAGTAGCCAGACCAAGGGATATCGCTACAGTTGGAGAGAGATACATCTTCACCGTCTCCAGATAATACTGTATCGTGTAGGGTGTCATCTGTTGTGACATAGTATGAGCATTATGTACAAGAAGTGAAAGATACAAAAGATGTGAGTGAGGATCCGGAGGCAGAGGGTCAGGTCCAGGATTCTATTGCAGCACACAAGCCCAAAAGGAATATACGAAACTAGCTCGATTTTTTGCTATGATGGTGGCCTATGCACTTTAGTAAAGGTTGTGGAAGATAGTGTTTCATGTTCATTTAGAGAAGCAGAGTTAAGCTCTGAGTCTGAATTGTGGAGCAATGCTATAGTGGAGGAGATTGAGTCTCTTCATGTCAACGACACTTGGGAACTTGTTGAGTTGCCCAAAGGAAAGAAGGTCATTGGATGTAAATGAATTTTTGCGAAAAAGATGGATCTCCAGGTGGTACTGTTCGTTACACGGCCAGATTGGTAGCCAAGGGTTATGCTCAGAGGGAGGGTATTGATTACAATGAGGTATTCTCGCCTGTTGTGAAGCACTATTCCATTCATATACTGTTGGCACTTACAACACAGTATGATTATGAGCTGGATCAGCTCGATGTGAAAACCGACTTTATGCACGGTGATCTTGAGGAGATCTACATAACTCAGTCATTGGGATTTAAAGTTGTAGAGAAGAAGAAATTGGTGTGTAAACTTGAGAAGTCGTCATATGGACTGAAGCAGTCGCCTAGACAGTGGTACAAGCGCCTAGACAAGTTTATAAATGGTCGTGGCTACACCAAGAGCTTATATGACCCATGCGTTTACTTTCGCAAGCTACCGAGTGGTGAGTATATCTATCTACTCTTATACGTAAATGATATGTTAATAGTTTCTAAAGAACAGATCATCGATAAATAAGTTGAAAATACAATTATCTTCGGAGTTTAAAATGAAAGATCTAGGAGAAACTAAGAGAATACTGGGTATAAAAATTGAAAGAGACATGATGAAGGAAAAGGTGAGTTTGACTCAAAAATTGCAGAAGGTGCTTCAGAAGTTTCTTGTTGGTTGTGAAGCCAAGTCTGTGAGTGATCCTCTGGCCCCTTACATCAAGCTTTCAGCAAAAATGTCTCCGAAGACAGATGATCGTGAGTATGTCTCATGTTCTATACGCTAGTGCAGTGGGTAGTCTTATGTATGCTATGGCGCATGAGGCCAGGTTTGTCACAGGCCATAAGCATGGTTTCTAGGGAGGCCGTGAGATGGATTCTGCAATATATAAAAGGTACCTTAGATGGGTTGGTGTTTGAGAAGGATGTTGGTTGTAAGTATGAGTGCACTGGGTATGTGGACTCATACTATGCTAGGGATCTTGACAAGCGCCAGTTTACTATAAGGTACATGTTTACTTTATCGCAGGCACCAGTGAGTTGGTGTTGTACCTTACAGTCCAATGTGGCTTTGTCGATGACAGAAGCAGAGTACATGGCTCTTATAGAGGTTGTAAGGAGGCGATTTGGCTTCAGGGCTTGATGGATGACTTGGGAATCGAACATGACTTCTTGAAAGTCCATTGTAATAGCATGAGTGCTAACTACTTAGAAAAGAACCAAATCTATCATGCAAGGACGGACATATTATGTCAAGTACCACTTAATGTGGGATGTTCTTGAAGATCGAGATATTGAGGTGAAGAAGATTCAGTCCAAAGATAATCCCGCAGATATACTTATGAAGGTGGTTCTCGGAGTCAAGTTTAATTATTGTAAAAACTTGCTCCGAATCTTTCCAGTTGCTTGAGCTCGGTGGAGCTCATTTAGATGAACTACGTGTGGCTTGATTCCTTGGGCAGGGCGTACATAGGCAGCTGTAATGGTGTAATCTGATCGCTGCAGCTGAGATCGTGTGTCGATTTCGCTGAGATAGTTGAAGTCGAGATCGTGTATCGATTTCGCCCGGAGTTCATTGGAGTTCGGCTCAGATTTGAAAAATCTTTACTGAGGTGAAAAATGTAGAGAGAGGATAAAAATAAGGAGGATAGAGTTTTTAAGCTCTATGACAAGAGTTCAGCCGACCGGGCGTTCGACCAACATACACAGGAGTTGGATTGGTCGACCGCTCGGTTGTTGCACAAGAGAGAAGAAACCTAGTGCCCAGTCGACCGATCGGTTGACCGGCTCAAATTTGAGAACTAACAGAGAGTTGAGACTTTGTCCGTTTGACCGGACAAAAATAGAGAGCAAAGGGATTTTAAGCGAACGACCAGGCGGTTGACCGCCCTTGAAGCGGTCGACCGGCCGATCGACCGACAGTCGAGTCAGAGCAGCGTCTGGACCCGACCTGGAGCTGATTTGGAGGTGTTTTCTTCTCCCTATAAATAGAGGATTGAACCTATTTTAGGGTCTAACTGAGTGGAGTGAGTTCTTTAGAGAACAAGTGTAATCCTCTTGTAAATCTTGTGTAAATCATCAATAGATCTCTCTTTTGTCCCGGGGATGTAGGTATCTTGCCGAACCTCGTAAATCCTTGTCTCCCTCTATTTGTGTGTTGTTTGTGGATCTAGAGTTGTGTTCTTTGGTTGGTTTCAACGTGATACTCAACTCCCTCTGCATATTCATTATTCCAAGTCGCTCTGCGGCTTCTGGTATAGTTTTAATGTTTATATATATATAGAGGGGTTGAGGGGTAGGTTCCCTTTCTGATTCTTTTTTGCTGTCGCATTGTCAACGAGGTGGTGGAAGGGGTCTGCAGAAGTTTTTCCATGCTACTTTCCAGATATGAAAATCTGGACTGAGAGTGGTCCTGAGTCAAACTTTTCCTCTTTTGTTTGAATATACCGGGACTCTCAGATAGATGTTCCACTTACATGGGGAGCATTTGCCTTCTGAAGAGTGCAATGCTATGGACACCCAACAGAAAAGATTACACAAGATCCTCATGTTAAGGCTCTTGATGTACTCTACTGGCTAAGTGGCCCCAAGTTTCAGGCAAATGCCTTTATCAATCTTTCAGAAAAATGCTTATGCCTTGTAGGTGATTGTGGGAATAGAATCTGTATTGCAGGTTGGGGTGGGGAATTTCATCCTAGGATCATGATTTGGATGCATGGGACGTAGTCACGTACATGCGAATTTTGTATTAATTTGACTTTGTGAAAACCATCCATTTCCATTGAAGGCTGGCTGATTGCCCTCCCCCCTGATTTCATGCATGAGGTAGTTTGCTTCTGATATGCTTTTCTTTTGTTAATGAGGTTGTGGGAGGGAGGACATCTGTTTCAGTCATCAATCTGAGGTCTCACTATTGTTCCAACATCTAATAATCTTGTTCGATTGTAGTAAGTGGTAACAGAACTCAAGAGATCAATACCTAAATTTTTGTGAGATTTTAGTTAAAACTTCATATAGTGTTTATACTTCATCTTATTATGACTTTTTCATATCTAGCAGCATCTTTATTATCTGCACATTATAAATAGCATTTTACTGATATATGGTAAAGTTTTCCTGCTTACATTTGTTACTTTGTCATTATCGTCAATGGCTCTTGTTATTCGGCCAGGTAAGTTGTACATACTTGTAGACTTGTCTCTTGTTTTATATAACTTTTCTCAAGTGAATTGACCTATCAATATGCTTTACTCCAAAAACAGCTATTATTCGTATTCTTTTGTTAAACTTGCCCGCTTTGGATGGTCTGGATTGAATCATCCAGTTGAAATTCCTTTTGACATTAGAGAATGAAGGGGATGAGGTCAGATTCTCTTTATCTTTGGTGTGCGGAGTGGAGGGACTCTTGACCTTTTTTCTCCTAAAGTTGTATTTGAGGCCAATGGGTTATTGCTGGATTTTCTAGGGGAATTGGATTCTGTAAGTATAATTGCAATCCAAAACATTGAGCACGGTAGAGGTGTCTCTCAGATTGTTTGGTGTCAGATTGAGAACTGTACTGTGCTAGATATGCATTTGTATCATGATCAGCTACTTGTTTATACTTGCTTGTCAAATGAAAGTGTGTACTGAGAAACTATGTTCTCTTTTAGCTGATAGTTCTCTCTCTCTCTCTCTCTCTCTCTCTCTCTCTCTCTCTCTCTCTC
>JAVJIF010020134.1:0-81884 GCA_038442645.1 Agave tequilana | reverse complement strand
CTTTTTGGCATGCAATAAAAAGGGGCAAGTCACAAAACATTTTGAAGAGTATTTGCAAAAATCTCTTGAATCCATAATAAAACATTTAATTCATCACAAATAAATGAAAATATATTATATCTAGTGGTTTAGTAAAACATCCGTAAGTTGAAAATCGGTAAAAACATAATCAATTTAATATCACTTTTTTAATAATAATCTCTAAGAAAGTAATATCGAATTTTATGGTTTTGTTTACTATGTTGATTTGCATTTTTAGTCATCATATGAATAGTACTCGTATTATCACAAAATTTTATTATATGGTCATATTGTAAATCATAGTCAGGAGAGTATGTTTCATCCAAAGAAACTTGTGCACAATAAGCCCCAGCCGCCAACATACTCTGCCTTAACGGTTGAGAGGGCTACAGAATTTTACTTCTTAGAAGACCATGAACAACAAGGCAATTCTTAGAATTGACAGGTTCCACTTGTACTCTTTCTATCCACTCTACAACCCGCATAGTCACATCTGAAAAACTCATCATGGAAAATTGTCCGATCTTCGGATACCACAAACCATTCCAATAATGCCCTTAAGATATCTAATAATGCGTTTTATCACAATCAAATGGGACTCTTTAGGACAAGATTGGAATCTAGCGCATACACAAACACTAAACATAATATCTGGCCTACTAGCCATTAAATATAATAAACTACTAATCATACTACGATAGAGTTTAATGTATACATTTATACGGTGTTCATCCTTGTCAAGTTTAGTTGTGGTAACCATGGAGTTTTGCTTATCTTTGGCCCCTTCAAGCCCAAATTTCTTGATGAGTTCTTTCGTGTATTGGCCTTGATTTATAAAAATTCATCACTCTTTGCTTGATTTGGAGTCCAGGAAGTAGTTAGTTCGCCCATCATAGATATCTCAAATTCCTCCTTCATATACGATTCAAAATCTTGCAAAATTTTTCATTAGTAGATCCAAATATAATATCGTCAACATATATTTGAATATAAAAATATCATTATCAACATGTTTACTAAAAAAGTAGAGTATCTATTGTTCCTTTAGCCAAACCATTAGAAATAAAAAATGATGAAAGTCTTTCATACCAAGCTCTTGAAGCTTGTTTTAAACCATATAAAGTTTTGTCTAGTTTGAAAACAAAATCGGATGTGTAGGTCAACAAACCCGGGGGGTTGTTCAACATACACCTCCTCTTCAATAAAACCATTTAAAAATACGCTTTTGACACTCCATTTGAAAAGTTTGAAATCTTTATAGGAAGCAAAAGCAAGTGTTATCCGTATGTCTTCAACCGTGATATAGGTGTAAAGGTTTCCTTAAAATCGATACCTTCGATTTGGGTGTAAATTTGGGCCACTAACTAGCTTTATCCTAACAACATTGCCCGACTCATCCAACTTGTTTCTAAAATCCATTTATTGCCAATTGTTGTTCTATCATGGGGTTTAGGACAAGATGCCAAACTTGGTTGCGCTCAAATTGATTGAGCTCTTCTTACATGGAAAGCAACCAATATGTGTCGCCTCGGCGTTCGAGGATGTTCTTTGGTTCAAAATGAGAAATAAAAAGCATAATGGCCACAAAGATCATGGAGTGGAATGAGTAGTTACCTTTTTGATATATCACCTATAATGAGATCCTTGGATGATGTGGAGTGAATCTCTAATCCTTTAGAAGTGGATGTGTTGCCTCACTTCTACTTCTAAACTTTACTTTGCACATCAATCTTTGACTGTGTCTCTTGTATAGGTGAGTCCTTCAAGGTTATCCTCTTCATGTCTTCACCTAAAGGAATCTATTTCTATAATATTCTCAATAAAAATATTAGATCCCTCAAACTTTGCATGTATAGATTCTTCAATAGTCATAGTAGATTTATTGAAGACTCTATAGGCTTTACTAGTGTTAGAGTAACCAACAAAAATAGCTTCATAAGATTTTGCATCAAACTTACCTAAATTTTCTTTAGTATTTAAAACAAAACATTTACATCCAAAATCTTTAAAAATAAGAAACATTTAGTTTTCATGAATAGTAAATTTTGAAAGAAGTTTGAGAATGTTTTTTGTAAAGAAAACCCTATTTGATATGTAACAAGATGTGTTTACGGTCTCGGCCCATAAGTATTGAGGGAGACTGTATCATTTATCATTGTCCTAGCCATTTCTTGTAGTGTTCGATTTTCTCTCAACTACTCCATTTGCTGTGGAGTTCTAAGACAAGATAATTCATGTTTATTTCCATGTTCTTCGCAATAAGTAATGAAGGAATGGTTAATGAATTCACCACCCCTATCACTCCTTATACGTAAATTGAAAAATCTTTTTCCTTTTCAACTCTTTTCCTAAATATTTGAAAATGTAAAAAGGCTTGATTTTTATGTTCTAAAAAGAATACCCAAGTGAAACGAGAAAAATCATCAAGCAATACAAAAAAAAAACGATTCCCACTTAAACTTTTGGTTTTAATAGGATCAAACAAATCAATATGAATTAACTCCAAGGGTCGTGATGTCATGATATCCTTGATAGATTTGAAAGAGGACTTGGTTTGTTTCCCAAGTTGGCACTCTCGCAAATGCGGTCTTTTTCAAATTTCAAACAAGAATACCTTTCACCGCTTCCTTGTTGTTTATTCTAGATAGATTGTCAAAAGAAATATGGCCTAGTCTCCTATGTCATAACAAGAGTCATCATTGAAGGCATTCAAACATGTGGCATTGTATTGTATATTAGACATATCAATCATGTATACATATTTTCACAAAATCCAGAAAGTATACATGTATTAGTTTGTCTATCAAAACATACTATAAGTTAAGTCATCAAAAATCACATTAAAACCCTTTATCACAAAGTTGACTAACACTCAAGAGATTATACTTGAGGCCATCAGCTAAAACAACATTCTCAGTCATAGGAGATGAACAAGTTTAATGTTATCTATACTAATAATCTTTCTTTGAGTCATCTCCGAAGGTGACGGTGCCACCTTCATGGTATCTTGATAGGGTTGCAAAGTTGTTGATATCCCATGTCATGTGCCTTGAGCAACACTATCAAGATACCCCCGCTCCAACATCTTTGAGCTTTGGAGTATACCTACATCATTAACATATTTGTTAATTTGGTACCCAAATTTTCTTGGGTCCTTTAATGTTAGCATTACGAACCCAACATGATTATTTGAGGTATTTATTCTATCAAAACAAAATTTAGCCAAGTAACCCTTTCGGCCACAATAAGTGCATGCAAAAATTTTATTATACATGAAGGCATGATGAGTGTGTGAGTGTGAACATGTTTGGTTTGTATTGTGTGTTTAGCATGATGTGAGTGCAAATGTTGTGACTTATGAGTATGGTGTGTGTAGCATGAGTTTGTTTCTTTGGGATATGTTTCATAGGGAACATAGCCTCCAATCTTGATTTATCAAATTCATATATCTTTAAAACTTCTCCTAAAGAGTTAATTTTATTCTTTAGGATAGAAATCTCATTTTTATCTATTTGTGAAAATTTTAACTTTACAAGAATCTTATAAGCATCAAAATATTTTTGAGTAGAAGTAAGAGTTGAAAATAAAATCACTCCTTTTTTTGTGAGTATGAAAATTTTGTGGTTAAGAGTTTCATTTTCCTTTTTCATTTTAAATATTTCTCCTTTTAAGAAATCATAATTGCAGATAATTCTTCAAAAGCTTCTCCTAATTCATCCATGGATAATTCACAATCGTCAATAGATGCTTCGGGGTTACCTTATTTGTGTTATCATTGCTATGAAACACATGTGAGTCGAGTTAACTTCTTCGTCAGATTCACTCTCCGAATCCCATGTAGCCTTTAAAGCCTTCTTCTTGTATGGCCTCTTAGAGGTGGATGTTTGCTCTTATTTCCGGACACTCCGCAACGATGTGCCCCGGCTTCTGGCAATTGAAGCAAATGATCTTCTTTTCTTCCTTTCCTTGCCATCTTCTTTTTAATTGAAAATTTTTTGTTGTACATTCTCCCAACATTCTTCACGAGAAGGGAGAGATCTTCATCATCTTCGTCGGAGAAGGTGGAAGAGCTTTTGAAAGCGATTAATTTCTTCTTTAGAGGAGCCATCTCTTCTCTAGCCTTTTTTCATCTCATGAGTCTTAAGGTTGCCTATAAGACCAATGAGCTCCATTTACTCCTTGTTGTTGAGCTCCTTCAAGGTTGTAGTTTGACTTCCCATGAGGGTGAGAGTGCGCGAATGATCTTCCTCACCTTTGATCGTTATCAATGCCGTCACCTAAAGAAGCAAGACCGTTAGTTATTTTTGTAAATTTTATTACCCATATCAATGGTGTCATTCTTGCATGGTAAAGTTTTTCATATTGGGAACATAAGAGGTCAATTTTAACCCTCTTTACTGTAAGATCACCTAGAGGGGGGGTGAATAGGTGATGGCTAATCTAATGGTCTTATGAACAAATAATGCGGAATTAAAACTAAGTAGACCAAATTAAACTTCTTTTAATTAAACACTTATGTATATGTAACGCCCCGATCCGGCGGATACGGAGACATTACTGCAACGTATATACGCAAGTCAGAAGTACCTTCACGTATATACGCTAAGCATCAGTACAGGCAAGAATCAGAGTACGGAAGCAAGTGGTGCATTATACATTCCAACATATGAGTACAATTACAAAGTTATCACCAGAGGTGATCCAATATTACATGAATATTACATCACTGATATGCGCAATTGCGAGATTACAAGCGGATGTACATGGATAAATAGTACAAAAGAGCACTCACGAGTTTACTAAAGGAAACTCGAGAGGCACACAGGGGGGCCTGGAAGGGATAGAGCTCTGAACGGTCTGCTGGAGATCCACGCTTCAGCTGCGCCACTCTGATCAACAACAGGGAGAATCCACACGCTCCAAGGCTCCTTGACCTGGACATGAGAATCCAGGGGAGTCAGATGAAACTCCCCAGCGAGTGGTGATACAAAAGCCAAGTGGCGAGCAAGGATAAGCACATGTAAGCGATAAACCAAATAAAGCCGAGGACGAGCAAATCTGATTGTATGGTTTCAGATCACGGCTCCATAAGACTAGTACGTCGAAGGAATAATCCAAACAAGGAAACCCTCATCTATATACCCTTATTTATGTCACCATAATCTAAGCACATACAACCAGACTGCACTCATCGGGCATGATAAGATAATGAGCAGGAGGCAGGTGGATACAAGGAATAGAGCAGGGCATGAACAATTAATACTATAATACTCATAAAACCGGAAATCCGATGTAAAATCCAGGACAAGCAAATATAGTAAAAATGAAAGGGCATTATATAAAGCTTAAGCTACGCCTCATGAGACTAGTACCTCGAGGGAGTAATCCAAACAAGGAAACCCTCATCTATATACCTTTATCTCATGTCACCGTAATCCAAGCGTATACACAACCCACAATTAGCGTCTTATTATTGTTATTATTATTATACTCGTCTTACCCTGATATCTAGCTATGTGAACTAGCGTCCCAGCACACATAGATCCATATCCGAAGTAAGAAAGGTTGTTATTGAAACAGCGGGGGTATCAACGAACTATGTTTACAGTGGGTCCCGTGCATGCCCGGGACCACGGTCCAGGGTGTTCCGTTGCATGGTGGCGGAACCAGCCGCCAAGGCCTAACAGGAGGGACTTATGTATGCCCTTATAATAACAGGAATAAGGGAGCCAGCTCTCCCCTCGTCCCCTGGAGTACCACAGGTCAGACGGCGATATATAGTGCACAACCTAATACCACTGTAAACACGAACACATATCGATATCCGCATGTTTCCCCTGACCCATACAAGTTGTTCCTTTTATGATTCATTAGGTAATTATCAATTTACGGAATAACAAGAGCAAGACATGATCAGGAATTCAGGAGTTCAGGTCACTGTATATAATACAGGATAACAGGTCACTGATCATGATACAGGATATCAGGTCACTGTACATAGTACAGGATAACAAGACAGGGTTCCCGTAAATGTGATAATCACAGGTCAAATATATCATGCTGGGTGCCAAGTGATAGCATGACAGGAGATTGATATTAGACAGGCAACCAGTCATGTCAAGAGATTGATAATAATTCAGTGGCAAGTCATGTCATAACCAGGGTCTTGCCAAATAGTAACATGTCAGGTGTTAGATGATAACACTCATTGTCAGGTGATAACACATCAGTTGACAGGTGATATACATGTGTTAAAAGTAATATGAAAACGACAAGTAGTATAGACAGGGTCAGGCATGAAGTAATGGCATGGGGTAGAATAGTAGCTGAGCACAAAAACAAGCGGAGCTGAGCAAGCTGGAAGTACAGACAGCAAACAGTATTTAACACTGGAGCGTCTGGCGAGGTTACCGGGACGACTCGACTGAAGTACGAGCGGTAAATCCGCAGCAACTCGCCTAGACGAATCTAGTGGTAAAGCGCTGAACGCTGATCATGATAACCAGGCGGAGCTGAACAAGCTGGAAGCATAAGCAGCGAACAGAGTTTAGACACTAATGCGCTCTGCGAGGTTACCGGGATACTCGGATCAAGATACGAGTAGAAAATCCGGCAGCAACTCGCTAAACGAATTTAGTGAATAAGGCACTGAGCGCAAGCATGCTCACCAGGCGGAGCTGAGAAACCTGACGATCCCAATCACGCCTCTTCCGAGACAGTGAGGGACCGGAGGCTGACTGAGAGAGACTGCCGGTCCCAATCACCTCTCTTTCGAGATAGTGAGTGACCGGAGGTTGAAGGGGTCGGAAGCAAGTATGGTATAAGGCAGTACAATACATCACAGGCATGGTATATGTACAAGAAGGAAACTACCCTAGTACAAGCATTCGTCACAGAGCAATACATGTCCAGAGATTGGCACTCGGCCATACACAGATACAGGGACTCAGCCTAATACAAAATACATGGAAACATAGAATAAAATACATGTCGACCCGACGAAGCGGGGAAACCCAAATGGAGGCGAGAGCGAGAACACTCGCCTAAATCATCGGAAAGCTGAACTCTGAATCCATGGAACTCGCGCACGCGCCATAAATAATATATAAATGTGAGGAGAGAGAAAGTGAAGAGGAGAGAGAAAGAGTCTCAGGGAGACGCGGGCTTATGAGAGTGAGACGCGAGGGTCGCAGACGCGGGAGTCGCGTCGCAGGAATAGCAAACGTGGGAAAGAGCAGACGCGAGGATTGCTCTGCGAAGATACCACAAACGCGGGGTTGGAGGCCCGCGTTAGGAAACAAACAGAGAAGAGAAAAGGTAATTCCTTTGCTGCGCCCGACGAAGGGAGATTCGGCCCCAATCCAAAAGGAGGGTACCGGCCCTAAGTCGTGTCGACGCAGAAGAACGCGGCCACAATCCAAAAGGAGTGGCCGGTCCTAAGTCTTGCCGACGGAGAAGCACAGGAAGAACACAGACGCGGACTTTAGCTCCGCGTCGTGTTGACATGAGAGAGATACAGACGCGGGCGTTGGCCCCACGCTGCGTCGATACATAAATGCGGAGGCCGCGTTACGGATAGCCTAGACGCGGGGAGAGACCCGCGTCGGCAAGTAATCAGAGAGACAGGGAGGGCTAGAAAGAGATAAAATTAGGAGAGAGAGAGAGAAAGTCTCAGGAGTGAGAGAGAGAATAGAGAAACGCAGGGAGAGAGAGAAAGAGATCCAGGAGAGAGAGTGAGAGAGGGAACAGGAGAGAGAGGGAGAGAGGTCCAGGGGAGAGAAACAGAGAAGGGGGTTGCCCCCCCCTCATGCTCACGCACAGGGGGCTTCGGCCCCCTGGCCGGAACAGCCGCCGGCCGCCGGCGAAGCGCCGGCGGCGCGGTAGCACAGGGGTGGCCACTGGCCACCCCACAGAAAAACACAGGAGGGGCTGCTGCCCCTCCCCCAACAGAGAAGGAGAGGGGGGCTGCTGCCCCCCTCAGCCCACGCACAGGGGGCCCAGGCGGGCCCCCTGGCCGTCCCCTGGCCGCCGGCACAGCGCCGGCGGCGCCCCGGACTGGGGTGGCGCCGGCCACCCCAAGAAAAGGAGGGGGTGTGCCCCCTCAACAGAGATGCACAGGGGGCCGGGAGGCCCCTGGCCGAGCCCAAGGCCGCCGGCAAGGCGCCGGCGGCGGTCTGCCTCCGCCGGAGGTGCCGAAGGAGGTGAAGGTCGGCGGTGAGGGTGGTTGAGGCGGATCTTGCGGGAAGAGGAGAGAGAGAGAGAGATGGGGGAAATTGAGGAGTGGAGAAGAAGGAGGAGGAGATAGAGAGAGAGGATTGAGGGAGAGATTAGGAGGTGAAGGGAGAGAAAGAGAGAATTTGGGGAAGAAGGGGAGGAGGAGGAGGTGCGGTCGCTGCACCAGGGGAGAAGAAAAGAAGGAGGAGAGAAAAGAATAGGAAAAAGAAAAGAAGAAAAGGAAAAGGAAAGGAAAAAGAAAAGAAGAAAAGAAAGAAAAAGAAAAAGAAAAAGAGAGTGATAGGGAGTGATGGATGGGAGAGGGATTAATGAGGGAGAGGGGAGTGTGTCTCCCCACGTGGAGGGGAGTGGGTGGAGTTGGTGGGAAAAGAAAAGGAAAGAAAGAAGAAAGAAAGAAAGAATTGGAAAAATAATAATATTATAATATGGCCCGAAAATCGACTGTTCCAGAAAAATCCTCAAAAATACCCGGAGGTAGAAAACGTCATCCAGAGGAATAATACGAAATCGGTTTTCCAAAATAAAATCCCGTTTTCAAATTAAAAATCCTGAAGTCCATTACCGATACCGGTCTACACCGGGTCGGCCGGATTTTGATAAATTCTGAAAAATCCCAGAAAATGTATTAAAGAATAAAATATGATTTTAAGAAGTAAAGTGAAAGCGGATTTTAGAAATTCAATCCCGATAGTCCCGAAATCAACCAGCGATTCTGGCCGATACCGACTCCGGTGGAATTTTCATAAATTCGTAAAATCCTCAGAAAAAGGTATTTAGATAGGAAATGTGATTTTGAGAAATAATGTCTAAAGACACTTTTAGTAATTCCAATTAGTTTATAAATTAAAAATCCGGGAATCGGTCAGCGGCACTGGTCGACACGGTTTTGAAGATTTCCAACTTAATTCAGAAAATTTCAGAAAATCATAAAAAATCTAGAATATTGGAAAATGATGTTTAAAACTGAAATCGGTCAATTTGGAATACCAGAATGTCCAAATCGAACAATACCCTAGGATCGGCCCTCGGTTCAGACTAGGGCTGACTCCGAGTCCACGAATCCAAATCCAAGACAAAACGATCATATAAATAATTCATAATACAAAACAAATACAGAAAGTAAATCAAAAATACGATCAGAAAATACGAATACGCAACTAAGTACGTATTCCAGGAACGGGGTGTTACACTCTATCCACCTTACAATAAATTGCGTCCTCGCAATTTCGATAAGGGGTGGAATGAACACAAAAAGATAGGGATGAGGATTATGCCAATCAAGATATGAATAACTATGAGCTGTTTCCCCCAGATTGACTGAACAGCTAACTCAGGACTAAAGCATCTCTGTACTTCTGCCGTATATATACATCCTCTGACGGTGCCATAATAATACTGATCTGATGTCTGCTTATAAAAGAACACTGCCAGAACTTCAAAGGACTAACCCATTCTGAACAATATAAAGTGAGCTGACTTGGTAAGATAATCAATAATACTTCGATCAGACTGTGAGCTAAAGCTAATGAAATCCATAGTGCTGAAGTCCATATTATAAAACCCTGCATAGTAAGATGTTGTCCTTTTGCAGTAGAATCACTGACGGGCTGCATACTGGGCTTTGTTAACTCTGAAAGACGTAGCCAAGAATATAAAATAACTGTGAAGAATTTGGATACTGACTTATGAATGATAAACCGACTGTAGATGAAACAGGAAGAAGATATCTGAGCCCTGCAAGATTTGTAGAATAGATCATTGACAAGGCCATGGCGATAGCTCAGATATAGTGATGGAACTCTGTTCAGCAGATCCATAAAAGTACGCTAGAAGAAATCCGAGGAATGGCTAGAGTGCCAAGCACTGAAGGGACTAGCCACGGATGAAACCAAGCCTAGATGAGGTTATCGCGTAACACAGCTCAGGTGTTAAACATTAGGGTGCGGCGAGGCTAACGCTCTGCGAGACTCGCATATAGCGAAGTTCACGCGACGAAGCCAGCGCGTAACACAACGCTAAATGCTAAGCACCAGGGTGCAGCGAAACTCACACCTGGTTAGGGTTACGGATGACTAGAACACAACCCTCGCTTAGCGAGGCTAGCGGAGCCTTTGGTCCATCAAATCAATAAAAACTGCCAGGAGTTATTGGCTCTGAGAACATGATCAAGAAATCACTAGAATAGAAACGAGTCTCGAATTCTGTCTTCTAAATAGTAACCTGACTGCAGATTAGCTCTGAGAATACCCGAATTCCATGAACATAGTCCAAGAAATCATGATCACTATTAGAGAAATAAAAATAGAAAATACCATAACTCTGTCTGTCAGAAGTCCTGATTCTGAATTACTGTTATATACTGACACTCTTCATGAAATGATGCAATCTATCTGACTATATAAGTGACGACTACTCTGCTTGATGCACTAGCCTCCCATGATGTATCCATAAATATAAGAATATAATGCAAGACCGAAGATCTGCCCAATATAAGATAGTGTGATATACCAGAGTCAAGGAATGCCAGAACATAATGAGAACGAACCATATCTGCCCTGCTGTTACCTCTCTAGCTACGCATATTTAAGTTGGCATAAAGGTTATAAAGATTATAAAAATCAGAATAGCAAAATAGAAGAGATAGGAATCACGAAATAGAGAGAAAAATAGGACGGACTAGGATTGATGGTGATAGGACAATGAGGAGGATATGATATAGAGAAGTTTACCAACTCCCGGACATATTAAAATGGGGATAATAATTACGGTCAGTACTTCAAGGATTCCTCCTTCAGATATCGAACACCCTTCCTATTCTTACTCCATCATCTTGAGCATCCTAACTTCCTCTTCAGTCAGATTTCATGCTTGCCTCCTTCTACCATGTGCCCTAACTCTTAGTCTCCTTGAGCAGTCAATCACATTTCAACTAATCTCTGAACCGGTGTATGACATAATTCATGACTTCTCCGGTAGTTGTGTTATAAGTGCTCGGCTTCAGATGATACTCCCATGTCATGTGTTGAGGGCAAGGTTGGAGGGATGGCTTAGCTAATAGGGCATCCAGGGCCTGTCTGAGCCTTCACTTCCATCATTTAAGAGGGTTTCTTCACCAACTTCATCTACTACTCATCCTAATCTTTCTTCTCTGGGTCCATTCCACCTCCGGATGATGACTGAAGAACTTGAGAATACTCCTTGGGCTGCTTGGGGATAAGAAACATCCTGCTCTTCATCTTCATTTCTCACTTAAGATATTGCTTGCTCGGTTCTCCTTATCGGCCACCATGTAAAACACCGACCGACTTTGCCTTAGGAATTTTGCAGTGTACCTATTTACAATCCAATCTCCCTACCGCAATTTGATAAATCATTCTTTCATTTCTTCCTGGGCTATTACAGAGAAGAATCTTCCTATAGAAATCCTTCGAGAACTAGTCCCAAGTGTTGGTTTTTCCCAGTCTCGCTGCTTCCGCCAACTGCTACATCCAGGCTACATCTTCTAACTGAATCTTGATCATTTTCACCTAGTTCTCGTCAGGGACCCAAGTTGACTTAGAAGATCCATCAGGTTTACTGACCGCTGCTATGCATCCAGGGCTTCTCCATGCTTGAAAAGATTGCCGGCTTGTAATTCCTGAAATCCAACATGTCGTCTGGCTTCTGTTCCCGGAGTGCAACCAATGATCCTTGGTGCGGGACCTTCGTCTGTACTTGATAGTGTCTCATCATATCTTGCAGAAATAGTCTCAAATCAAGATTTTCTCCATTAGGGTTACCCTAGGAAGAACCAGAACCGTTGTGATTTCCCCATCTTTTCATGTCCGAGTTGGTCCAAGAATAACAAGAAATTGAAGTATGAAAGGATAGGATAACTTCATAATTCAAGGATAAGATAATCAAGAGAGAATGGATAACTTTGTACTTGTAGTTGGATTGTATAACCAAGACTCATGCATTCCAGTTGCAAATTTCTTTACATTAATTTGCCGTCTGGACGTACTGAGGAGGTGAGAGCCTAAGCTCTGATACCAACCTGTAACGCCCCGATCCGGCGGATACGGAGACATTACTGCAACGTATATACGCAAGTCAGAAGTACCTTCACGTATATACGCTAAGCATCAGTACAGGCAAGAATCAGAGTACGGAAGCAAGTGGTGCATTATACATTCCAACATATGAGTACAATTACAAAGTTATCACCAGAGGTGATCCAATATTACATGAATATTACATCACTGATATGCGCAATTGCGAGATTACAAGCGGATGTACATGGATAAATAGTACAAAAGAGCACTCACGAGTTTACTAAAGGAAAACTCGAGAGGCACACAGGGGGGCCTGGAAGGATAGAGCTCTGAACGGTCTGCTGGAGATCCACGCTTCAGTTGCGCCACTCTGATCAACAACAGGGAGAATCCACACGCTCCAAGCTCCTTGACCTGGACATGAGAATCCAGGGGAGTCAGATGAAACTCCCCAGGCGAGTGGTGATACAAAAGCCAAGTGGCGAGCAAGGATAAGCACATGTAAAGCGATAAACCAAATAAAGCCGAGGACGAGCAAATCTGATTTGTATGGTTTCAGATCACGGCTCCATAAGACTAGTACGTCGAAGGAATAATCCAAACAAGGAAACCCTCATCTATATACCCTTATCTTATGTCACCATAATCTAAGCACATACAACCAGACTGCACTCAGGGCATGATAAGATAATGAGCAGGAGGCAGGTGGATACAAGGAATAGAGCAGGGCATGAACAGTTAATACTATAATACTCATAAAACCGGAAATCCGATGTAAAATCCAGGACAAGCAAATATAGTAAAAATGAAAGGGCATTATATAAGCTTAAGCTACGGCCTCATGAGACTAGTACCTCGAGGGAGTAATCCAAACAAGGAAACCCTCATCTATATACCTTTATCTCATGTCACCGTAATCCAAGCGTATACAACACCCACAATTAGCGTCTTATTATTGTTATTATTATTATACTCGTCTTACCCTGATATCTAGCTATGTGAACTAGCGTCCCAGCACACATAGATCCATATCCGAGTAAAGCAAGGTTGTTATTGGAAACCAGCGGGGGTATCAACGAACTATGTTTACAGTGGGTCCCGTGCATGCCCGGGACCACGGTCCAGGGTGTTCCGTTGCATGGTGGCGGAACCAGCCGCAAGGCCTAACAGGAGGGACTTATGTATGCCCTTATAATAACAGGAATAAGGGAGCCAGCTCTCCCCTCGGTCCCCTGGAGTACCACAGGTCAGACCGGATATATAGTGCACAACCTAATACCACTGTAAACACGAACACATATCGATATCCGCATGTTTCCCCCGACCCAATACAAGTTGTTCCTTTTATGATTCATTAGGTTAATTATCAATTTACGGGAATAACAAGAGCAAGACATGATCAGGAATTCAGGAGTTCAGGTCACTGTATATAATACAGGATAACAGGTCACTGATCATGATACAGGATATCAGGTCACTGTACATAGTACAGGATAACAAGACAGGGTTCCCGTAAATGTGATAATCACAGCAGGTCAAATATATCATGCTGGGTGCCAAGTGATAGCATGACAGGAGATTGATATTAGACAGGCAACCAGTCATGTCAAGAGATTGATAATAATTCAGTGGCAAGTCATGTCATAACCAGGGTCTTGCCAAATAGTAACATGTCAGGTGTTAGATGATAACACTCATTGTCAGGTGATAACACATCAGTTGACAGGTGATATACATGTGTTAAAAGTAATATGAAAACGACAAGTAGTATAGACAGGTGTCAGGCATGAAGTAATGGCATGGGGTAGAATAGTAGCTGAGCACAAACAAAGCGGAGCTGAGCAAGCTGGAAGTACAGACAGCAAACAGTATTTAACACTGGAGCGTCTGGCGAGGTTACCGGGACGACTCGACTGAAGTACGAGCGGTAAATCCGGCAGCAACTCGCCTAGACGAATCTAGTGGTAAAGCGCTGAACGCTGATCATGATAACCAGGCGGAGCTGAACAAGCTGGAAGCATAAGCAGCGAACAGAGTTTAGACACTAATGCGCTCTGCGAGGTTACCGGGATACTCGGATCAAGATACGAGTAGAAAATCCGGCAGCAACTCGCCTAAACGAATTTAGTGAATAAGGCACTGAGCGCTAAGCATGCTCACCAGGCGGAGCTGAGAAACCTAACGATCCCAATCACGCCTCTTCCGAGACAGTGAGGGACCGGAGGCTGAACTGAGAGACCTGCCGGTCCCAATCACCTCTCTTTCGAGATAGTGAGTGACCGGAGGTTGAAGGGGTCCGGAAGCCAAGTATGGTATAAGGCAGTACAATACATCACAGGCATGGTATATGTACAAGAAGGAAACTACCCTAGTACAAGCATTCGTCACAGAGCAATACATGTCCAGAGATTGGCACTCGGCCATACACAGATACAGGGACTCAGCCCAATACAAAATACATGGAAACATAGAATAAAATACATGTCGACCCGACGAAGCGGGGAAACCAAATGGAGGCGAGAGCGAGAACACTCGCCTAAATCATCGGAAAGCCGAAAACTCTGAATCCATGGAACTCGCGCACGCGCCATAAAATAATATATAAATGTGAGGAGAGAGAAAGTGAAGAGGAGAGAGAAAGAGTCTCAGGGAGACGCGGGCTTATGAGAGTGAGACGCGAGGGTCGCAGACGCGGGAGTCGCGTCGCAGGAATAGCAAACGTGGGAAAGAGCAGACGCGAGGATTGCTCTGCGAAGATACCACAAACGCGGGGTTGGAGGCCCGCGTTAGGAAACAAACAGAGAAGAGAAAAGGTAATTCCTTTGCTGCGCCCGACGAAGGGAGATTCGGCCCAATCCAAAAGGAGGGTACCGGCCCTAAGTCGTGTCGACGCAGAAGAACGCGGCCACAATCCAAAAGGAGTGGCCGGTCCTAAGTCTTGCCGACGGAGAAGCACAGGAAGAACACAGACGCGGACTTTAGCTCCGCGTCGTGTTGACATGAGAGAGATACAGACGCGGGCGTTGGCCCCACGCTGCGTCGATACATAAACGCGGAGGCCGCGTTACGGATAGCCTAGACGCGGGGGAGAGACCCGCGTCGGCAAGTAATCAGAGAGACAGGGAGGGCTAGAGAGAGATAAAATTAGGAGAGAGAGAGAAAGTCTCAGGAGTGAGAGAGAGAATGAGAGAAACGCAGGGAGAGAGAGAAAGAGATCCAGGAGAGAGAGTGAGAGAGGGAACAGGAGAGAGAGGGAGAGAGGTCCAGGGGAGAGAAACAGAGAAGGGGGTTGCCCCCCCCTCATGCTCACGCACAGGGGGCTTCGGCCCCTGGCCGGAACAGCCGCCGGCCGCCGGCGAAGCGCCGGCGGCGCGGTAGCACAGGGGTGGCCACTGGCCACCCCACAGAAAAACACAGGAGGGGCTGCTGCCCCTCCCCAACAGAGAAGGAGAGGGGGGCTGCTGCCCCCCTCAGCCCACGCACAGGGGGCCCAGGCGGGCCCCCTGGCCGTCCCCTGGCCGCCGGCACAGCGCCGGCGGCGCCCCGGACTGGGGTGGCGCCGGCCACCCCAAGAAAAGGAGGGGGCTGTGCCCCCTCAACAGAGATGCACAGGGGGCCGGGAGGCCCCTGGCCGAGCCCAAGGCCGCCGGCAAGGCGCCGGCGGCGGTCTGCCTCCGCCGGAGGTGCCGAAGAGGTGAAGGTCGGCGGTGAGGGTGGTTGAGGCCGGATCTCGCGGGAAGAGGAGAGAGAGAGAGATGGGGGAAATTGAGGAGTGGAGAAGAAGGAGGAGGAGATAGAGAGAGAGGATTGAGGGAGAGATTAGGAGGTGAAGGGAGAGAAAGAGAGAATTTGGGAAGAAGGGGGAGGAGGAGGAGGTGCGGTCGCTGCACCAGGGGAGAAGAAAAGAAGGAGGAGAGAAAAGAATAGGAAAAAGAAAAAGAAGAAAAGGAAAAGGAAAAGGAAAAAGAAAAGAAGAAAAGAAAAAGAAAAAGAAAAAGAAAAAGAGAGTGATAGGGAGTGATGGATGGGAGAGGGATTAATGAGGGAGAGGGGAGTGTGTCTCCCCACGTGGAGGGGAGTGGGTGGAGTTGGTGGGAAAAAGAAAAGGAAAGAAAGAAAGAAAGAAAGAAAGAATTGGAAAAATAATAATATTATAATATGGCCCGAAAATCGACTGTTCCAGAAAAATCCTCAAAAATACCGGAGGTAGAAAACGTCATCCAGAGGAATAATACGAAATCGGTTTTCCAAAATAAAATCCCGTTTTCAAATTAAAAATCCTGAAGTCCATTACCGATACCGGTCTACACCGGGTCGGCCGGATTTTGATAAATTCTGAAAAATCCAGAAAATGTATTAAAGAATAAAATATGATTTAAGAAGTAAAGTGAAAGCGGATTTTAGAAATTCAATCCCGATAGTCCCGAAATCAACCAGCGATTCTGGCCGATACCGACTCCGGTGGAATTTTCATAAATTCGTAAAATCCTCAGAAAAAGGTATTTAGATAGGAAATGTGATTTTGAGAAATAATGTCTAAAGACACTTTTAGTAATTCCAATTAGTTTATAAATTAAAAATCCGGGAATCGGTCAGCGGCACTGGTCGACACCGGTTTTGAAGATTTCCAACTTAATTCAGAAAATTCCAGAAAATCATAAAAAATCTAGAATATTGGAAAATGATGTTTAAAACTGAAATCGGTCAATTTGGAATACCAGAATGTCCAAATCGAACAATACCCTAGGATCGGGCCCTCGGTTCAGACTAGGGCTGACTCCGAGTCCACGAATCCAAATCCAAGACAAAACGATCATATAAATAATTCATAATACAAAACAAATACAGAAAGTAAATCAAAAATACGATCAGAAAATACGAATACGCAACTAAGTACGTATTCCAGGAACGGGGTGTTACAGTATAACACAAGAGTGTTGCCGAATTCCCCTTGCGAGGCTCTGGACAAGCTCCTCTAGATTCCCCTTGAATGGGTTGAGGTGCCGCGTTGGCTCTCTTGGTTGAATACTAGTGTTAACAACAATCCCAAGCAAGTATGTATATCATTATGAGCACAAGGGAATATATCATGCATATATAAGATGAACACAATGAAAGTAAATGCAAGATATAAAAGAGACAAAGAGAGAGAGAGGGAAGAGTAAGCAATCGCAAACACAAAGGGTTTGTTTCGAGGTTCGAGCACACTTGCTCTACATCCCCGCCTTCGACACACGAAGGATTTCCACTATGCAAGATCCCACCGGATCTCTCCTCGGTGCCGTACACCTACAAACCCTCGGACTCCCAAGTCCCGTACACACGCAAGTCCACCGACTCGCCGAGGCCGTACCTCTACCAAAGAGTTCACAACCGAACTCCACACCACAACGAGCACACTTGCCCGTCTCCTCAAAGTAACAAGAAAAATCTCTTTGATGATCACAACACTTGATCACCTAAAGAGCACTCTCACTACAACACACCTATAGGAATATCTATCAATGGATAGCTCAAGTGTGGTGTGAGAAAATCAAGGAAAGAAAGCTTTGGTAGAAAACACAAGAAATCACTTTAACACTCTCTTGATAAAAACTCCCTTTTGATTGGAAGTATTAGCACTCTATTTTGTGGAGAAAACTCTTCTAAAGTATCAGAAAAACAGCTCAAGAAATCTCCAAAATCTTAACCTCAAAACAGTTGACAAGACCCCCTTTTATAGGCTGCCAGAAATAGAGCCGTTGGGGTTCTGTCAGTGCTGTCGGTCGACCGCCGGTCGACCGGCCAACGGTCATTTTCTGACCGTTGCAGCCACCGGTCGACCGGCTCGGTCGACCGATAACCTGGAATGAACTGTCGGTCGACCTATCGGTCGACTGGACATTTCCAGAGAGCAAACTCTCTTGGTCGGTCGACCGACCCGGTCGACCGGCCACTGTGCTGACAACGTGCACAGGGCTGTGCACATCGGTCGACCGGACCGGTCGACCGTTTTGGCCTGTCAGCCAGTCTCCAGGTCAGAAAACAGGATTTAAAAAATTTTATAAAATCCTAAAAATACATAGAAATTCTACAAAAATAGTTTTACCAATATACTTGAAAGAACAAACATGCTTGCACAAAATCAAGACATGTTATAGATGTTTTGGTCTATTTTTGTAACTTGGAAATATTAGCTCAATAACCAAATGTATTTTTCCAAAACATGTTTTTCCAAACTTGTTTTTCTAAATCTTCATCAAATACAAAACAAGATATTTGAGTTCATTTAAAAGCATGGTGTGTATGGATATGATCCACTACACAATCAATATGGAATATCTATGTTTTTGACATAAAGCTCTAATCATGATTTTGGTTTAAAGATATGAACTATGAAATACCAAAATCCAAGATAAATATTTTGTCTCAAAGAAAATCTTTGTTCTAAATAAAAATTCTTTTCTAAACATAAAAATCTTTTATGAAAGCACTTTAAATCAAGAGTTCTAATCAAGAGTGTGTGTGTGATATAGACTTGAGCAATCCACCAACTATCTATCCTTTACATCTTTTACTAAAACAAAAATACAAATCTTATACCTAGACACAAGTCTTCATCCTCTTGAAGTCTTCCCTTGAAGGCTTCTCATCTTCTTGACTTGGTCCAAGCTTGATCCAAAAACTCCTTGGATCACCACATGCAAGCTCCAAATCTTGTTCTTTTATCCTTTGTTGAGCTATGCACCTACTAAGATCTTGATCATGAATCTGTCACTAATTAAACACAAGATCATTAGTAACTATAACTACATGAGTTGATCATCATCAAAACTAGGGTGAAGGCCTTTGGGCCAACAATCTCCCCCTTTTTGATGATGACAAAACTCATGGAGTTATATATGCATGGATTAAAGTAAAGCTTCAAAGAAGCTCCCCCTTAACTCATGCATAATAAATAAGCAATAGATATTCAATGAAGCACATAAAATGTATGCAAATGAATGCATGTAAAACAAAACAAATCTTTTATTTCTTGTGATGCATGAGTAAAAGCACAAGTATAAAAACTCAAAATCATCTCAAAATCTTTCTCTCCCTTAAGTAAGGAACAAATACTTCTCCCCCTTAAGGAAATCATGCATATAACTCAAATACTTCTCCCCTTTTTGTCAATCATCAACAAAGGGTTCAAAGTTCAAATCATCAAACAAATTTTCTCCCCCTTTTTGTCAAAAATAAGGAAATCAAGGAGGGTAAAATACAAATCAATCAATAAAATTTATATGCGATATAAATTCATGAAGAGGAAGACGTTAAGTTAGCTTCCCGACACATATACATTACATGAAGGAGGGATGACAAGCCCTAATTCACATAACGTATAATATGTCATGCATAAGAGGAGATGTGAAGCTCCCCTACACACGTATATCATGAAAAGAAGAGTTGTCAAGCTCCTCAAATTATAATATACTCAACATGAATCTATATGTAGAAGAGATGTTAAGCTCTCCTTGCATATAGACAATACAAATCAAAAATTTTGAATTTTCTTTATCAAAACAAAATTTTAACTTTTTCTTAGTAACAACAAATTTGAGATATCAATTGTAAAATAATCAATTTTGAATTTTTGATACCAATTTCAAAACACAATGCATAAGCTTATTATGAAATACCAATTTGAAGTCTAATTAAGCTTAGCATCAACAATCTTTGTGCTTTAAAAGATACCAATTGTAAAACAAGCACACAACTATCATATATATGTATGAAGAGATTATATCAATAGAGATGGATACATACATATAAAGAGAGCAAAATATGAGTATATACAAAAAGGTTCATATTGATACCAATTGCAAATAACCAATGATACCAATAGAGAAATAGGCTTAGGTGTATATGTCATATAATCTACACATGAAGAATTCGAACTAGTTATCAAGGAATAAATCAAAAGGTTTTTCATGGAATATGCATAAATCACAAGGCACTAAAACACTCTAATCCATAAAGTCCATTTAATGTTTTCAAGAGATGTGAGTGTACTAATGTTATGTGAAGCATGGCATCATGAAAATTACAATAAAACTCAATATTCCTTTAAATTTTGAATTATCATAACTTTTAAAACCTTGAAAATCATCAAAAAAATTTTTATTAAAAAAAATGTTTCATAATATATGTATGTTTTGTCAATACAAGAAGCATACATACATATCTCTAACACAATTGAGTCCATATATATAGATTTGCATGAAAGGCAAATGACTCAAGAGGTATCCATGTATATCTTAATGTTTTGGCAAAATAACCATATACATGAAATGAAATCACATGATCATAACATAAATCCGAATGGGAATACAAGTTTAAGAATGTAATGATCATCAACATAAGGCTATACTAGTACATCTAATAGGCACAAATAAGCATTCAACCCAATCATATATAGATTTATTTGTGGTCCATAAGGTGTACAAGTATAAATCCAAGTGTTGACAAATACTAACATCTAAACTAATATTCAATACAATGAAGCATCAAAATTTTGAAATCACAAAAGAATTTATCCATAAAAATAGGATCATGTGCATCAATTGAAGAATAGATAACTAGTTTAAATGGATTTTTGACAAACTAGTTAAAGATCCTTCATAAATATGAAATCATATGTATTTCATGAATAATACTAAATACATAAAAGTTCAAGCACTCATATTCCATAAAGCTCAACATATATATTTTCTTAAAGATAGAGTGTTCAAAGGTTATGTAAATAGTATCCATATGAAAATAGTCATAGAAGCCCAAATCAAATCATGACTAAAATTTTTATTTAACAATACACAAAAATCATTTGTATCAAAACAAATCATCTAAAAAAAATTTACATGGTATATGTATGAATTATACAAATCCAACAATATGCATACATATCCCAAATATTAAAAGAGTCTATTAAATGTTTGCATGAAGGCAAGAGACTCACGGGTATACATGTATATTTATTAGATTTGAATAAACATGCATATACATGAAGTAAATCACACAAAAAAAATTGGCAAAAACATGTATAAAAGAGAATCATCAAAACTAGATTATACACATGCATAGAGTGGATACAAGTGAGCATGAAGTTCAATCATATATGAGTCAATTGTAATTCACTATGTGTACATGTATAGATACAAGTTTGATATATTCTACATCTAAGCATGTAAATACCACATAAAGCACACAAAATCTTAAAACATGAACATGCTATAAATATGATAAAAGTATAAAGCATGTACAAAAAAAATAGGAGTTTAGAAGTTGTTACCAACTACAAAGCTCCAAGTATGGTGGTCTTTTCCACCAAAATTCCTTGATAGCAATGCATCCAAAAGTTTGTCCATCATGTTCATTGCATTTGCTACCAAGGCACCAATCCTCTCACGTTTTGTGAGAGCCTCCACCTATATCAAAATCAAAGGGTGGGGGTTTTGGTACCCATGTTTTCTTGGGTCCTTTGGGGTTAGCATTGTTGTAAGGAACCCAAAATTTATTATACTTAGCAAAATATAGATATGGTTTCTTATCAAAACAATATTTTGCTAGATGGCCTTTGCGGCCACAATGTGTACATATGTACACCTTAGCATGATGCTTATGAGTGTGATTGTGATCGTGATGTGCACTATAAGCATGAGCATGATGTGTATGAGCATGAGCATGGGGAACTTGTTTCTTTTGAAACAAGGATTCCAACTTAGAATGGTTAAATGCACATGTGCTCAAATTAGAGCTCAAATTATCTATCTTATTTTTCAAATTATTAATCTCACTAGTGGAGGCATGTAAAGCATGGTGAGATATATGATCAATTTTCTTTTTCCTTTTACAAACATCTTCTTTTTCTTTTTCACAAATCTTTCTTTTCAAAGTCTTGTTTTCTTGAAAAACAACTTCTTTTGAGTTTCCACCAAAATAATCTTTTCCTTCAAAATAGTGTTCCCTTCACATAAATCATTTATTTTAGACATAAGGGAAACATTCTCATTTTTCAAATCATTATTTTCTTTTTCTAAACATGCAAGTTTATTTCTAAAAGAATCATTTTCTACATGCATGCAATCAATGTCTTTTTTAAAATCTTGTTATCTTTTTCTAAGCATGCAATGTTATCTCTAAAAGAGTCTTGTTCTATATGCATGCAAGCAAGTTCCTTTTTCAAATTTTTATTATTCTTTTTAATCATGTCATATTTTTCAAGTATAAGATGACAAAAGGTAGTGAGCTCATCATATGACATGTTCTCATCATCGGATTCGGAATTTACCTCAAGGGGGTCATCCCCTTGGACCATAAAGCATGTGTTGGAGGTGTTGCTTCCAACGTCCGAATCGCTCCCCGCATAGTATTGTTCATTTTCGCCAAGGGAGATGAGGGTGTTCCATACTACAAAAGCCATATCAATATTAGCAACCCTATATAAATAATCATCATTTAGGGTGCTCTTTAAAGCATGTAGGGCTTTTGTATTAGCCTCAAGATTCTTACCATCTATACAATAAGCATTATTAGTAGTGGCAAGATATACATTATAACCTAGGGCTTTTAGGAATAATGACATCTTAACTTTCCAAATGTGGATGTTAAGAATATCAAAGGTGGGTGGTGACATAAAGTCCATGGTGAGGTGTGTGTGTACAACAAATATTGTGATTAGCCCAAATGTAGGATCTTTAACTCTTAGGTTGTTAGACCCTTATCAAGAGCACTAGCTCTGATACCAATTGTAAGATCACCTAGAGGGGGGGTGAATAGGTGATGGCTAATCTAATGGTCACTTATGAACAAATAATGCGGAATTAAAACTAAGTAGACCAAATTAAACTTCTTTTAATTTAAACACTTATGTATAACACAAGAGTGTTGCCGAATTCCCCTTGCGAGGCTCTGGACAAGCTCCTCTAGATTCCCCTTGAATGGGTTGAGGTGCCGCGTTGGCTCTCTTGGTTGAATACTAGTGTTAACAACAATCCCAAGCAAGTATGTATATCAATTATGAGCACAAGGGAATATATCATGCATATATAAGATGAACACAATGAAAGTAAATGCAAGATATAAAAGAGACAAAGAGAGAGAGAGGGAAGAGTAAGCAATCGCAAACACAAAGGGTTTGTTTCGAGGTTCGAGCACACTTGCTCTACATCCCGCCTTCGACACACGAAGGATTTCCACTATGCAAGATCCCACCGGATCTCTCCTCGGTGCCGTACACCTACAAACCCTCGGACTCCCAAGTCCCGTACACACGCAAGTCCACCGACTCGCCGAGGCCGTACCTCTACCAAAGAGTTCACAACCGAACTCCACACCACAACGAGCACACTTGCCCGTCTCCTCAAAGTAACAAGAAAAATCTCTTTGATGATCACAACACTTGATCACCTAAAGAGCACTCTCACTACAACACACCTATAGGAATATCTAGCAATGGATAGCTAAGTGTGGTGTGAGAAAATCAAGGAAAGAAAGCTTTGGTAGAAAACACAAGAAATCACTTTAACACTCTCTTGATAAAAACTCCCTTTTGATTGGAAGTATTAGCACTCTATTTTGTGGAGAAAACTCTTCTAAAAGTATCAGAAAAACAGCTCAAGAAATCTCCAAAATCTTAACCTCAAAACAGTTGACAAGACCCCCTTTTATAGGCTGCCAGAAATAGAGCCGTTGGGGTTCTGTCAGTGCTGTCGGTCGACCGCCGGTCGACCGGCCAACGGTCATTTTTCTGACCGTTGCAGCCACCGGTCGACCGGCTCGGTCGACCGATAACCTGGAATGAACTGTCGGTCGACCTATCGGTCGACTGGACATTTCCAGAGAGCAAACTCTCTTGGTCGGTCGACCGACCCGGTCGACCGGCCACTGTGCTGACAACGTGCACAGGGCTGTGCACATCGGTCGACCGGACCGGTCGACCGGTTTGGCCTGTCAGCCAGTCTCCAGGTCAGAAAACAGGATTTAAAAATCTTTTATAAAATCCTAAAAATACATAGAAATTCTACAAAAATAGTTTTACCAATATACTTGAAAGAACAAACATGCTTGCACAAAATCAAGACATGTTATAGATGTTTTGGTCTATTTTTGTAACTTGGAAATATTAGCTCAATACCAAAATGTATTTTCCAAAACATGTTTTTCCAAACTTGTTTTTCTAAATCTTCATCAAATACAAAAACAAGATATTTGAGTTCATTTAAAAGCATGGTGTGTATGGATATGATCCACTACACAATCAATATGGAATATCTATGTTTTTGACATAAAGCTCTAATCATGATTTTGGTTTAAAGATATGAACTATGAAATACCAAAATCCAAGATAAATATTTTGTCTCAAAGAAAATCTTTGTTCTAAATAAAAATTCTTTTCTAAACATAAAAATCTTTTATGAAAGCACTTTAAATCAAGAGTTCTAATCAAGAGTGTGTGTGTGATATAGACTTGAGCAATCCACCAACTATCTATCCTTTACATCTTTTACTAAAACAAAAATACAAATCTTATACCTAGACACAAGTCTTCATCCTCTTGAAGTCTTCCTTGAAGGCTTCTCATCTTCTTGACTTGGTCCAAGCTTGATCCAAAAACTCCTTGGATCACACATGCAAGCTCCAAATCTTATTCTTTTATCCTTTGTTGAGCTATGCACCTACTAAGATCTTGATCATGAATCTGTCACTAATTAAACACAAGATCATTAGTAACTATAACTACATGAGTTGATCATCATCAAAACTAGGGTGAAGGGCCTTTGGCCAACATTTACTTGTGATGTTCCTTCATGAGTGACTAAATGGTGAGTCCAAATCTCATAAGCGGAATTGCAGTGTATGACTCTAGCAATGTCATCATCATTAAGAGCTTGAAGCAAGACATAGTGTGCCCTAGCATTTGCATCAAACTCTTTCGTAGCAATATCGGGCCAAGTGTCCTTATCGCCAGGGGTGTGCTAAAGGGTTTTGTCACCACTTTTGCAACCTGGCTTCCTAAGGATTGCAAAAACACGGTCATCTTAACCTTTCATCTGGGAAAGTTAAGGCCATCAAAGTTGGGTGGAGTTTTAATACCTTCGGCCATCTTTACTAATGAGTATGAGAATGAAATATGAAAAAGATGATTTGCAATTAAGGATCTCTCTAAGGTTATTAAGCCAAGAAACTAGAGACCAGTGCTTTGATACCAATTAAAAAACACCTAGAGGGGGGTGAATATGTGTTATGCTAATCAAATGCACTTTTAAAACTAGTTGAGATGAAAAATGTAAGCGGCCACTCAAAACAAGAAATTGAAGCCGAATTCCCAGTGAAGGGCTCTAGAACTTCTCCTCTTTGATTCCTCTAAATGATGAGTTGAGGTACTTAATTGCTTTCTTATTGATATGAGTATAGACCAAAAATGCAAGAAGATGAAATGAATGCAATATAGAAAAATAAGACAAACAGTATCACAAGTATGAGATGTAAAGCAATAAAGAGCAAGAAAAAATCAATCGCAAACACAAGAGAATTTGTTTCGAGGTTCAAGCCACTACTGTACGTCCCTGCCTTCACCACTATGAAGGATTTTCACTATATCCACTAAGTGAACTTTCACACTGGAACCTTACACCCAAGGGATTACAACTTGGTCTACTCAAGACCGGAGTACCCAACTCTAACAATACTATCCTCCACACAAGAGGAACCACAACTCATTGGAATTCAAGTCACTTGGTGATCTAGGAAGACCACAAATACTCTCTTATAACTTCTTACAGAGTGGAATATGATTTTAGGCTCAAGAAGCTAAGTAAGAGAATAAAATCAGTTGAAGAGACTTTGAAGACTTAAAAACCAACTGAAAAGCTTTTGAAAAAGAAGAACTTAGAAATGGAAAGCAATGAAACACTTCTCTCTTGAAAACACTTGATACTTGGATATTTTTCTTATTCGAAAACCAAAAACCATGACCTCTATTTATAGGCAAAGGATAAATAACATTCAGAAGTGATACTAGGTCATTAGAGTGAGTTTAACCACTTAGAAACAAAAAATAGCCATTAGAACCCATAAAAAACAAAACAAATCCAAAATAGAGCCGTTGTGCCAATCTGGACGTTTGCCGGTCGACCGGCACGTCTCTTCAAAATATAGTTGTTGGCTCCGGTTGACCGCTCGGTCGACCGCATGTCATTTTAAAAAGAAAATTTTGAACTGTCGATCGATTGGGCCAGTCGACCGGCATAAACAGAGAGTAAGGCACTTACAGTTGGTCGACTTGTCGGTCGACTGCAGGGGTTGACGGTCGACCGACCCGGTCAACCGACAAACGTGCACAGACGTGCACGCCCACTGCCAAAAGGCCCGGTCGACCGTTTGGCCTGAAACAGATACGGTCGACCGGTCGGTCGACCGTTATGGCCTGAAATAGATTTTAAACAGATTTTTAAATTTTAAAATATTTTAAAATATTTTGTATTGGTTTGAGGGTAATGTAGTATAGTATAGGAGATAAAATACATGTTCTAAACTTGATATAAAAATATGAAAAATTATGAAATATGTATAAATACCAAACATTCAACAAAACTAATACTACCCAAAACTTGTATTTTTAAAAAGTGTATTCTTTTGTGTGTAACTTCTTGAGCACTTCTATCATATTCTTACTCTTTAACATACTTAAATCTTACAAGAGTCTAGGTGACTACAAGATCTTCAATCGGGCTTCTCTATTTGCATCGTTTGAGTGTACTGAGTTTTGATCCTATATTTGAGTCTTCTTGAGTCTATAACACCTTCCTTTAGAGGAAGAAACCTCTTGAATCCTCAGAACCCTGAAATAATCTTAAACTTGATTAGTACAAATAACTATATATGTTTTGTTATCATCAAAATCATAAAATCGGGTGTTGTAACCTTGGGCCAACATCAACTTCTAATAACTTCCCCTTTAGGTCAATCCTTATTCTAGTCCGAGATGTCCCTAGAGCCAATGTCTACTCAATTTTATGTTAGATTGGTTAGTGAGTGAGGAGATGATTTTTAGGCTAAGGAAGGGTAATGACTTTCCCATCTTATCTTGTTTAAGGATATGCCTTAGTCTTTTTAGTGCATTGTACAAGTCTAAAGCAAAAGGTAATATTCAAGCAATATGAATCACTCAAAATATGTTTCCTAAACTATATGCAATGCACACATACCTTTGCTCCAGCACTCTTCAACAACAATGTAAAGAAACGAAATAGACAGATGCCCTAAGATGCAAGTGTCTAAACATTTTTTAGCATTTACAAAGCAACATGTTCTGTTGATTAGAAATATGTACAGAGTGAGTTAAACAGATAAACTAATAACTACAGAGAGCAAATCTCTGTAAAGTAACCTGCAAGAGACTACAGTTAGTAGTTCACCACAGTTGTGGGCTCTGATGCTCTGCCTTCTTGGACAAAGGCATAGAGCAGCAATATGTCCACTGCAACCCTAGTTTTCTGTAATTATCCCCCGTACACCAAAACAAAGAAGAAAAAGGGATTAATTCATTAAAGTAAATTAAAAAGAAAGAAAACTTACCGTCCCTCCCCAGCAACGGCGCCAAAATTTTGATCGAGCCAAACCTGCACAAAAAAAAAAACAAAAATTTGGAACAGTGCTAGGTCTTCAATTCTACAGTGTAACCTAGAGCTAACGGGTTGCGATCCATAGGGAGGGACAACGATGGAAGCGTTATATAAGTTTCTCGTTTTAATTTATCAAAACTAGTTAATACTTATCTTCTCAGTTTATAAAAAGAAAATAAAAATGTTAAGTTAAGTTAAGAAGAAGATGGTAGAAGAAGAGATGGTTGTGGTGGTGTTGTTTTAATTATAAAAGAGAAAAAATAAAAGAGATAAAGAAAAGTATTGATGCAAAAATCAAAAATAAAAGAAGAATATTTACCTCTACGTTTTGAATCATAACGAAAATTTTCCTTAACATGAAGTAAAGAGAAGAAATAAAAAAGAATAAAGGAAAGCAAGGCTTCGGCGAGATCGAGCACAATGAAGAAAAGTAGAAAACCTCCATTGATTGTCACCTTCAATATAAACTTCTTGAAGAAAACATTACAATAGTGTCACTTTATAATAACTCTTCCTCTCTTTTGTTCATGTAACTTTCTTGAAGAAAACATTACAATAGTGTCACTCTATAATAACTCTTCCTCTCTTTTGTTCATGTAACTTTCTCTAACCTAAGCTAAAAACAAAAAATAAAAAATAAAAATTATATTGAAGAAGAAAAGAAAAATTTAAAGTAAAGCTCTCTCTCAAGTGGTGTCCCTTTTTGCTTTCGAGGTGTGAGGATATTTATAGGAGAAAACCAGAGAGATAGAAAGAGTATGAAGAAAGGAAGATCTGGATATTTTTGAATTTGAATTCTCTCCTTATCTCCAAACTTGATTTGATTTATCCAGAAATTCAATTCTGATCTGCAGGCTATTGGCGTATTGATTACTGAATATCACTTATCAAATGATAGAATTGGAATGAGTGATCAACCGAAGAATTGTAGCCCTTTAAGCCTTCTTTCTGTAACATCTTGAATCATTAGATTTGAGTTTCAGTAGAGAAAGTTTTGATTAAAATACTAAACTGTATCCAGCCTGAATTCGAGTCTAAATTGCTTCCTCTCATCCATTGATCTTCTCTCTATCCATTTATCCTCTTGAATTTTCAATTTCTCTTCTAGAATTGATAAGGTATTCACTTATCTTCAGCGAAACTGATATGGTCTTCAAACAATCTATTTTTCTCTTGAAATTAGATAATATTATCGTATTTGATATATCCAGTTTTAGATAGGATAACTTCTAGAGCCTTGGATTTGAATCGATCTCCTTTCTTTTGAACTTTTGAATTAATTGGATAAATTTCATGATTATCTTCTCCCTATCATATCCTGCATGAATTAGGACATTAAGACAAGTTATTTGCAATATTCATTACAGAATATATGTAGGAATGTAATAATATTTTGCAATATATGTGTCCAAACATACCCCTACACTTATCTTTTGCTCGTCCTCAAGAAAAACAAAGAGAGAAGAAAAACTAAACTGACCAAACCTAACTTACTTTTGTAGAAATCACGGTTGCACTTAGCACGTGCAACAAGCCGTTTAAACATCTAGGTTAACCTTAGAGGACGAGTTTTATTCCGTGAGGGTTTTCAGTGGATTGCACTCACAAAATCCATGAAAAAAATAAATGAATTGTTAGCATTTTTTTTGAAAACGCATTTTGAAAAGAAAAAAATATTGAAGAATTATTGTAAAATTTCAAGTAATCTATAAGTCATAGGATTATCAAAACTTAGTCATTCCTAAACTTAATCTTTATTCAAAAACTTGTTTTCAATCAAGGTAAGGATTAAATTGTATTTCTCGTCTAATTTATTATTTTACCCTAAGTCATATGCACCTTGTGACCGTGAAAATTTGACTCAGGATTTTTCAACTCTAACTCTTATGCCTTATTATTTTCTTTTTTTTAAATTTATGGCGGTAATATCCCTTAGCTCTATTAGGCTTTCTAATTCGCCCATGTAATGAGCCTTAGTCGATGACTCCCAAGCCAGAAGATTTTAGGGCACTGGGTGAGAAAACCCCCTAAAGACTTAGGGTTCGAGCAAATAAGGCCACAAAACTAAGAATTTTTATTTATATGAACCACTTTTAGGCGTGGTTACTTATGCTTTATGAGGCACAAATACCCAGCTTATTCAGAAGATTTTTATATAATAATTTTTTTATAAGGCATAAGAATCTTTGTTTTAGAACCCTAAGTGTGTAAGTGTATAAAGTGTGCATATCTCAATAAGGTAAAAATCAAGACTAAATTATTGTTTCAATTTTTCTTCCTAACCTCAAAATCAACAAATAATTTTATTTTGACCAAGTATAAGAAATTCTAATTATGATCCTCTTATTCCTTAAAATTAATTTAATTTTTTAAAAAATAAGTCAAAGTATTATTTTCCTTTTCAAAGTTTTAAAGAATTTTTTTTTTAATTAGTGAAAGCATGTTAGTAAACCCTCCCTCACACCTAACTCATGCATTGTCCTCAATGTATGAATGAAATGCAATAATACATGAAAAGGAGAAAGGAAGAAAAATTGTCACCTCGAGGTGGTGGTTCCGGTGGTGGTCTTACTGGGCCAAACGTTTCTGTCCAATCTAGATACTGTGGATTTCATGAAACCTATCTTTTATGACTTCTTTCCTATTGACATTTTTATAATCCCCAATATGAATAGGACCATGCATGATCCTAGCATGAAATTTTTCCCGGTTATATGATCAATCTTGGAATATCATCACAGAGTCATATTGATCTAAATCTTGGTCAAACAGTGGAATGTGATTTGTGGAATGGATAATTTGGGTCCAACAATGAAAGGAATAGGAACCGATACTGACTCGGGAATAAAACTCAAATCAAGTTTAGATTCGAGAGTCAAAGTGGTTATGGGTTTGATCCAAATCATAGAATTCAAGTTCACATTCATTCCCAATAATGGAAAGTGACTATCCAACATAGGTAGTTCATGTTCAAGCTCTATAGGGAAGGAATCAGTGTTGGCTTTAGAATTGGGTCCAAATCGGGTAAGGATACCAGAGTCAGCATAATTCAAAAAGTGGAATTGAATCACAACATTGGGGATCGGTATATCATTCATCTTCAAGTTTACTCTCATGAAAACTTGCCAATTTGTCAATGGGTTGACATGGTCAAGTTCAAAATTATGTGGTAAAATGAATCTTGATTAAAATCTCTAAGATACCATGATTCTTCATCAATATAGTTAGGAGAATCAGGAATGATCGAAAATGTGTTAGGTAGAGTTTCCCCATTCCTATTATTAATTGTGTGACTAAATGACTCACTTTTTCTTCTAGCCTATTGAGAGATTGGAGACAATCCGTTGGGATTGAATACAATCATTTAGGACTGAATCATGAATTCATATTCTTTCTAAGTCAATGGGCACTTCTTATTGTGGTGGACTTCAAAATTAGAGTAAGGATCTGGGATTGGGAATGTTTGGGAGAATTGAGTCGGCTATTAATTGTATTTGTCGTGTTGACTCAAGGAAGGCTTCAACTAAAGAAGATCTCTCTTCTATAGGTTGGTCTTGGTATGGATTATATGGAGCTGTTTGTTGGTAAGGTTGTTGATAGTAAGACTCGGGGGAGTTGTATCCTTACTGACTCGGTGAAGAGTGGCAATTGAAAAACACCTAGAGGGGGGGTGAATAGGTGTAAGTGCTAATCTAACAACCTTTTAAAACAAGTATGAATGAATGATGCAACGATCTCTCCAAAACAAGACTAAGAGCCGAATACCCGGTGAAGGGTTCTGAACTTCTTTCCTCCTGATTCTTCTGGATATGAGTTAGAGGTGCGCAATGCAATCTTGTTGTATGAGAATTGATCGACAATAACAAGAGATGAATGCAATGGTGAAGTGCACACAAGATATATCACAAATATCACAAACAAGTAATAAAGATCAATAGAGAGCAATTGAAATAGAAAGTAATAGAGAGCAAGAACACAAAGCAATCGCAAATACAAGATATTTGTTTCGAGGTCGAGCCATCGTTCTACTCCCCGTCTTCACCGCCATGAAGGGTTTTCACTATCCACCGAGGACTTTACAAGGTCTACCGAAGATCGGAGCACCGAGCTCCACCACTTACAAGAACCTCTACGAAGAGGTGTCTCCACAAGATGAATAAAGAGTAACAAGTAGCCAAGTGATCTCTAAAAGCATCACAAACACTTTACAAACATTCTCTCTTTACAACTTCCTTATAGATTGAGTAGGGAATTTTGGCTCTAAGAAGTGTAGTGAGAAAACTCAGTTGTAGAAAGATTTTGCTAGAGAACACAACTGAAAAACAAAGCCAAGAAAGCAAGAGAGAATTGAGAGCTTTGAAACTTTTTCTTTCTTTGAAAACTTGTAAACTAGGGATTTTTCTAGTGTTTTGCAAGAGACTATTCTCCTCTATTTATAGGGAGAGGAAAGGGTTAAAATCAATTTATTTTAAGCTTATTTGATCTGGAAAAGATCTCCAAAAACTCAGAAAAAGTCTGCCAAAAACAGATTTATAAAACAGATTTCAGATTGCACCAAAGAGGAAAGAGCCGTTGGGGCTTTGCAGGCCTTGCGGTCGGCCGTCCACCCTGCTGGCAAGGAGCCGTTGGCTCGGGTCGACTGTCCGGTCGCCCGTCCTCTAAAATGAAACACAGTTTTCTGAAGGCGGTCGACCGGGCGGTCGACCCAGAAAACCCGAGAGCAAACTGCTATCAGTCGGTCGACCGGACGGCGGCCGACAGACATGCACAAGCGTGCACGTCCTGGATACAGGCTCCAGTCGACCGGTCGGTCGGCTGGTCTTGCCTGAAACAGAAAAATAGCAAGAAACCAGAACTTGGAATTTTGTAAAATATTTGAAGTATAGATAGCTAAGTATCATGCTTGAAAAAGGGTAAACATACATGATTTTAAACATGATATATATCTTTGTAAAAATTAGAGTCATGTATATTTGTCAAGGCATGAAACTTAGAAACAAAAGCTTAATCATGAAAACTTGTATACAAAAATGTGTGTGTGTATCCTAGAGCCAATTTTCCAAAACTCAAACTTTAACAAACTATTTCTTACATTGGTTCTAAAGGACTACAAGTTCTTCAAGTGGGCTTCTCCATATGATCTTGCAAGCTTGATACTTGAGCCCGAATTGAGGCGACTTGAGTCAAAATACCTTCTTTTAGGGAAGAAAACTTCTAGTTTTATTAGAACCCTGAAACACACTAAAACAACAAATATTATTAGTACAAATAAACTAATATGTTTTGTAATCATCAAACACACTAAATCGGGTGATTGTAACCTTGGGCCAACAATCTCCCCCTTTTTGATGATGACAAAACATATAAGTTATTTAAACAAAGATGGAAGAAGAGCTGGAAGCTCCCCCTCAAATAATGCTATGTATAAAGAATGACTATGAAAAGCAAGATACATAAAGCATTGAAAAACACAATAGTTTTTGTCAAAAACTCAAATAAACAATAAACAACAAAACTCGTCTTTTTCTCCCCCTTTTGTCATACATCAAAAAGGGTCAAACAAAAACAAAAAAAAAAATGTTTTAAGAATCTATAATGCAAACATTCAACTCACCACAAATAAAAGAGAATCTAGCATAATCTAATGGTTTTAGTAAAAATATCGGCAAGTTGAAAATCAGTAGAAACATAATCACTATCAATATCACCTTTCTCATAATGATCTCTAAGAAAGTGATACCTAATGTCAATGTGTTTGGTTTTACTATGTTGATTTGCTTTCTTTGTCATATGAATTGTACTAGTATTATCACAAATATTTTAACATGATCAAAATGCAAATCATAATCAAGGAGAGTATGTTTCATCCAAAGAACTTGTGCACAACAAGCTCCGGCCTGCAACATACTCTGCCTCGGCGGTTGAAAGGGCTACCGAATTTTGCTTTTTGGAAGACCAAGATACAAGACAATTACCTAGGAATTGACATGTTCCACTTGTGCTCTTCCTATTTACCCTACAACCCGCATAGTCGGCATCCGCAAAAACTCTTATTTCAAATAGTCCGGTTTTCGGATACCACAAACTCATTTCAATTGTGCCCTTAAGGTATTTAATATGCGTTTTACCGATACTAAATGAGACTCCTTAGGACATGATTGAAAATGAGCACAAAGACATACACAAAACATAATATCGGGCTACTAGCCGTCAAATACAATAAACTACCAATCATGCTACGAAAGTTTAATGTCTACACTTTACCTTGTTCATCCTTATCAAGCTTTGTAGTTGTTGCCATGGGAGTTTTACTCACTTTAGCTTCTTCAAGCCCGAACCTCTTGATTAGTTCCTTTGTGTACTTGGCTTGATTTATAAAGATCCCATCCTTTTTTGCTTGATTTGGAGTCCAAGGAAATAGTTGAGCTCACCCATCATAGACATTTCGAATTCATTCTTCATGCATGATTCAAAGGCTTGGCAAAGAGATTCGTTAGTAGAACCAAATATGATATCATCCACATAAATTTGCACAATAAGAATATCATTTTCTACATATTTTGTAAACAAAGTAGTGTCAATTTTACCTTTCTTAAAACCATTTGAAATAAGAATGAAGAAAGTCTTCATACCAAGCTCTAGGGGCTTGCTTTAAACCATAAAGAGCCTTGTCTAATTAAAAACAAAATCCGATGTGTAGGATCAACAAACCCGGGGGGTTGTTCAACATACACCTCCTCTTCAATAAAACGATTTTAGAAAAGCACTTTTAACATCCATTTGAAATAAATTAAAATCTTTATATAAGGCAAATGCTAGTGTCATCCGTATTGCTTCAAGCCGTGCTACGGGTGCAAAGGTTTCTTCAAAATCGATTCCTTCGATTTGAGTGTAACCTTGGCAAACTAACCTAGCTTATTCCTAACAACGTTACCCGATTCATCCAACTTGTTCTTAAGATCCACTTAGTATCGATTGTTGGTCTATCGTGGGGCCTACGAACAAGGTGCCAAAACTTGGTTGCGCTCAAATTGATTGAGCTCCTCTTGCATGGCAAGCAACCAATATGAATCGGCCTCGGCTTCGAGGACGTTCTTGGGTTCAACATGAGAAATAAATGCATAATGACCATAAAAATCATGAAGTTTAGAGCGAGTGGTTACCCCTTTTGATACTTCACCTATGACGAGGTCCTTGGGATGATGAGGATTGTATCTCCAATCCTTTGGAAGTTGTTGAGTAGGCTCCACTTCATTGTTTGATTTTCATTTCCTTGAGCCTCTTCTACTTTAGCTTCACTTCCTCATCATCCTTGGCTTCTCTCCCATAGTAGTGTATCTCCAAGGTCACTTTCTCCAAGCCTTCATCCAATACATCTATTTCTACAAATTCTTAACAAATAAGTTAGATTCTTCAAACGTAACATGTATAGATTCCTCAATAGTCAAAGATGATCTATTGAAGATTCTATAAGCCTTGCTAGTGTTAGAATAACTACAAAAATAGCCTTATAAGATCTAGCATCAAAATTTCCTAAATTATCTTTCGTATTTAAAACAAAACATTTGCATTCAAAAACCTTGAAATATGAAACATTTGGTTTTCTAGAAAAGTACATTTCAAAAGAAGTTTTTGAAGTATTTTTACACAAGAAAACACAATTGATATATAGCATGATGTATTAACGGCCTCGGCCCACAAATAATGTGGTAGGACCATATTCACTTAGCTGTCCTAAACATCTCTTGTAAAGTTCGATTTTTTTCGTTCAACTACTCCATTTGTTGTGGAGTTCTAGGACAAGAAAGTTCATGCTTAATTCATGTTCTTCACAAAAAGTGGTAAAGGGGAGGTTAATGAACTCACCTCCTATCACTTCTTATTCTTTAAAATTGAAGTATCTTTTTCCTTTTCAACTCTTTTCTTAAAGGCTTGAAATGTGAAAAAGCTTGATTTTGTGTTCCAAAAAGAAAACCCAAGTAAAACGTGAAAAGTCATCAACCAAACAAATGCAAACCGATTCCCACTTAGACTTTTGGTTGAGTAGGACCAAATAAATCCATATGGATCAACTCTAAAGATGATGTGATGTCATGATATCTTAATTGATTTGAAAGAAGACTTGGTTTGTTTCCCAAATTGACATGCGTCACAAACCAGGTCCTTTTCAAAATTCAAGCAAGGATACCTTTCACCATTTCCTTTGTGTTTAACCTAGATATATAGTCAAAAGAAATGTGGTCTAATCTTCTATGCCACAACCAAGAGTCATCATCGAGGGCTTTTAACAAGTAATATTATAAGACATGTTAGACATATCAATCATATAAACATTATTTCACGAAAACTGGAAAATACACAAGTATTAGATATTCTATCAATAACTTTACAAACTACATTATCAAAAATAACATCAAACCTTTGTCACAAAGTTGACTAACACTTAAGAGATTATGCTTGAGGCCATCAACTAAAACTACATTTTCTATTAAAGGAGATGTACCAAGTTTGACATTACCGATACCAATGATTTTACCCTTGGCGTCATCTCTGAAGGTGACAGTGCCACCTTCATGGTATCTTGATAGGGTTGCAAAGTTGTTGATATCCCAAGTCATGTGCCTTGAGCAACCACTATCAAGATACCACAACCCTCTACGTCGTTGGGCCTTGGAAGGTACCTACATCATTTAACAAATTCATTGACTTGGTACCCAAATTTTCTTGGGTCCTTGAAAGTTAGTGTTTCGAACCCAAACATTATGACGAGATGTATTTAGTCTATCATAGCAAAACTTAACTAAGTGACCTTTACGGCCACAATATGAACATGAAAATACTTTACCATACATAAATGCATGATGTGTGTGTGAAGTGTGAGCATGTTTGTGGGGTTTGGCATGATGTAGAGGTTGTGTGGTATGAACATGAGCATGAGCATGAGATTGTTTCTTAGGGGCTTGTTTCTTAGGAAACATAACCTCAAGTCTATTTTATCAAATTCACACTTTTTCAAAACTACTCCTAAAGAATCAATTTTCTCTTTAAGCATGGTGATCTCATTATCATTAACTTATGAAAACTTGCCTTTACAAGAAATTTTATAGTTGTCAAAATCTTTTTGGGTGGAAACAAGAGTGGAAAGTAATTCATCTTTTTCTTTGGAAAGAGTAAAAACTTGATGATTAAGAGACTCATTTTCCTTTTCATTTTTAAATACTTTTTCTTAAGAAATCATAGTTATGTGAAAGTTCTACAAATGCTTCTCCTATTTCATCCATGGAAAGTTCATTATCAAAAGAAGTGGAAGGGGTTACCTTGCTTGTGCTTTCATTAGCCATGAAGCACATGTTGGCGGTGTCAATTTCATCCTCAGATTCGCTCTGAGAATCCATGTAGCCTTCAATGCTTTCTTCTTGTAAGGCTTCTTTGAGGTGGAGGGCTTTACTTTATCCGGGCACTCCGCAACAATGTGTCCCGGTCTTTGGCAATTGAAGCAAATTATCTTTCTATCTTCTTTGCCTCCTTGCCATCTCTTTCTTCCTTGAAACTTAGCCTTGTTATACATCCTCCAGACGTTCTTAACGAGAAGTGAGAGCTCTTCGTCATCTTCTTCTTCATTGTCTTCGTCAGAGTATGAGGATTGACTCTTGAAGGCAATTGTTTTCTTCTTGGAAGGAGCCATGTCCTCCCTAGCTTTTCTCTCCATCTCATGGGTTTTGAGGTTCCCTATGAGACCTATAAGCTCCATCTCCTCCTTGTCATTGAGTTCCTTCAAGGTGGTTGCTTTGACTTCCCATGAAGGAGGAAGAGCCCGGATGATCTTTCTTACTCTTTGGTCATTGTCGATACCATCACCTAGAGAAGAAAGTCCATTAGTGATCTTGGTAAATCTTGTAACCATATCATCTATGGTTTCATTTTCTTGCATTCAAAAGTTCTCATATAGGGACCGAAGAAGGTCTATTTTAGCCCTCTTCACTTGTGAGGTCCCTTCATGTGTAACAAGCAAATGTGACCAAATTTTAAATGCGGATTTATAATGTATTACTCTAGTAATATCATCATCATTAAGTGCTTGGAGTAATGCATAGTGTGCCCTAGAGTTAGCATCAAATTCTTTGGTCTCAATTTCGGACCAAGTGGACTCATCACCGGTGGGTGCACTAAATGGTTTGGTCACGGCCTTTGCAACTCGACTTCCTAGAGATTGCAAGAAAACGGTCATCTTAACCTTCCATATGGGAAAGTTAATTTCATCAAACTTTGGGGGGGTTTTAATTCCATCGGCCAAGTTTACTAAGTGATAGTGAATGAAAAATGAATGAAGTGATTAGCAAATATAGGATCTCTCTAAGGTTGTTAAGCCAAGAGCCTAGAGACCAAGCTCTGATACCAATTGAAAAAAACCTAGAGGGGGGTGAATAGGTGTAAGTGCTAATCTAACAACCTTTTAAAACAAGTATGAATGAATGATGCAACGATCTCTCAAAACAAGACTAAGAGCCGAATACCCGGTGAAGGGTTCTGAACTCCTTCCTCCTGATTCCTCTGGATATGAGTTAGAGGTGCGCAATGCAATCTTGTTGTATGAGAATTGATCGACAATAACAAGAGATGAATGCAATGGTGAAGTGCACACAAGATATATCACAAATATCACAAACAAGTAATAAAGAGCAATAGAGAACAATTGAAATAGAAAGTAATAGAGAGCAAGAACGCAAAGCAATCGCAAACACAAGATATTTGTTTCGAGGTTCGAGCCACCGCTCTACTCCCCGTCTTCACCGCCGTGAAGGGTTTCCACTATCCACCGAGGACTTTACAAGGTCTACCGAAGACCGGAGCACCGAGCTCCACCACTTACAAAAACCTCTACCGAAGAGGTGTCTCCACAAGATGAACAAAGAGTAACAAGTAGCCAAGTGATCTCTAAAAGGATCACAAACACTTTACAAACACTTCTCTCTTTACAACTTCCTTATAGATTGAGTAGGGAATTTTGGCTCTAAGAAGTGTAGTGAGAAAACTCAGTTGTAGAATGATTTTTGCTAGAGAATACAACTGAAAAACAAAGCCAAGAAAGCAAGAGAGAATTGAGAGCTTTGAAACTTTTTCTTTCTTTTGAAAACTTGTAAACTAGGGATTTTTCTTGGTGTTTTGCTAGAGACTATTCTCCTCTATTATAGGGAGAGGAAAGGGTTAAAATCAATTTATTTTAAGCTTATTTGATCTGGAAAAGATCTCCAAAAACTCAGAAAAAGTCTGCCAAAAACAGATTTATAAAAAAGATTTCAGATTGCACCAAAGAGGAAAGAGCTGTTGGGGCTTTGCAGGCCTAGCGTTCGGCCGGCCCGGTCGGCCGTCCGCCCTGCTGGCAAGGAGCCGTTGGGCTCGGGTCGACCGTCCGTCGCCCGTCCTCTAAAATGAAACACAGTTTTCTGAAGGCGGTCGACCGGGCGGTCGACCCAGAAAACCCGAGAGCAAACTGCTATCAGTCGGTCGACCCGACGGTCGGCCGACAGACATGCACAAGCGTGCATGTCCTGGATTCAGGCTCCGGTCGACCGGTCCGGTCGGCCGGTCTTGCCTGAAACAGAAAAACAGCAAGAAACCAGAACTTGGAATTTTTGTAAAATATTTTGAAGTATAGATAGCTAAGTATCATGCTTGAAAAAGGGTAAACATACATGATTTAAACATGATATATATCTTTGTAAAAATTAGAGTCATGTATATTTGTCAAGGCATGAAACTTAGAAACAAAAGCTTAATCATGAAAACTTGTATACAAAAATGTGTGTGTGTATCTTAGAGCCCATTTTCCAAAACTCAAACTTTAACAAACTATTTCTTACATTGGTTCTAAAGGACTACAAGTTATTCAAGTGGGCTTCTCCATATGATCTTGCAAGCTTGATACTTGAGCCCGAATTGAGGCTACCTTCTTTTAGGGAAGAAAACTTCTAGTTTTATTAGAACCATGAAACACACTAAAACAACAAGTATTATTAGTACAAATAACCAATATGTTTTGTAATCATCAAAACACACTAAATCGGGTGATTGTAACCTTGGCCCAACAGCAATGATTGTCCCATTCTTGTTCATAGTACTGGGAATGGGGTATATATTAATTCGGATAAAACCAATCTGGCATACTTGGTTGGTTAGAGTCATGTAATACCGGGTTGGTAAAATCCGATTGAAAGAGGTTGGGGTGAAATATGGATTTGAGTTATAATCAGAATAATTGTAATTATGATCTATTTTCACAAGAACAAACAAAAAGAAACAAATAAACAAACAAAAGAATGTCCTATGTTAGGGTAGATCTTAGACCTAGACGACTCCTAACTGTTGATTATCCACAGGAGGTTTATTGCAGAACCTGACCACAAGTTAATCGGCCAGGTAGGGGTAAGATTGGTGGGATGTATTCATGCCTAAGCAACGGGCCTAATTATACCAAACCACCAGTTTTTAAGGTTTCGCCTCTCAATCCCCAACCTTAGACACCGATTTAGCAAGAGTCAACTTCTAACAACTTCCCCCTTAGGTCATTCCCTATTGAAAATACACCAAGGGGGTGAATAGGTGTATGGCTAAACTAATGACAAATGATGCGGAATTAAAACTAATTACAACACACTTAGTGTAACCAAAGAGTGTAGCAGAATTTTTGGTGAAGGGCTCTAGTCTATCTCCTCTAAATTCCTCTAAATAAGAGTTGAGGTGATATATGAAGCTCTCTTGGTTCAAGTGAGGCACACAAACAATACCAACCATATAAGATATGAGCAATATGAATCAATGCAAGGTATAAGAGAGAGAGAGATTTAACAGATAGTGGATCAATCGCAAACACTAATATTTATTTCGAGGTTCGAGCTATTACTGTACGTCCCCGCCTTCACGCAGAAGGATTTCCACTAAAGCGTCCACACAGGACTTCTCACACAGGGAACCTCCACCGAGGATTTGGGTAATACAAACTTGGAGTATACAACTCCTCTCTCAAACAAGTAAAACCTCTACACAAAAGGTAAGGCACTAAGCTACACAAGATCAACCTCTCAATAGAGGGATAGGGCACTAAGCCAAATAATAATCACCTCTCACTAGAGGGATAGGCACAAAGCCAAACCAACCACAATCATCTCTACACTCAGAGGGATACCAACACAACCTTCACAATCACCTCTACACATAGAGGGATAACGACAAACTCAAACTCCTCCACAATCACCTCTTCACAAGAGGGATACTCACAAACTCAAAGCAAAAAAAGATTATAACTCTTGGTAGTCTCAACAAACCACAAACCAATTTTCTGATCAAAACAAGATCCGAATAGATAGGATAGATAGATAACTCAAGTGTGAGAAAATAAAGTGTTTGGAATGAAATAACAAAGAAAAACTCTTGAAAAAAATACTAGATAGATATTGAAATAAAGATCCAAAAACCAATCTACAAAGACTCTCTTTTCTTTGATTTTCCAACACTTTAAAAACAAATAAAGAATAAATCTTTTGGCACAAAAACTCTTTTAAACTCTTGCTGAAAAATACTTGAAAGATAGGAAATTTTCTCTTCAAAAATCTTGTTGAAATCAGCTCAAGAGAAGGCATATATATAGCCTCTCAAAAATCTGCCCCTTGGCAGTCTGGAAAGGTCAGAAATGACCTTCCGGTCGACCGCCCGGTCGACTTGCTATAGCCTCGACTAGCCAGCACCCTAGAGTGGGGTGCTTTCAGTCGGTCGATCGCGCGGTCGACCGACCTTCATGGCTGGCCATGTGCACGTCCCTCGTGCACATCGGTCGACCGTTCCAGTCGACCGACCACTGGTTCGGTCGACCGCCAGTCAGTCTGGCTGAGGATTATGGGTATGAAAACTTGGTCTTTTTAATTTCAATTAAATCTCATAAAATCACATAAATTTCACAAAAATAAGTTCTTGTAAGATCTTTGAATAACAAATATGTGTGACCAAAATTCAACACATATTACAAACTATTTGAACCATTTTTGTGATATTGAAATTTGGCCTTTAAACAAAAACCGTATTTTCCAAAAACTTGGATTTTTGAAATGAAAAAACGTTTTCTCCGAAACTTATATGGATACAAAAATAAGATATTGAAACAAATTTGAAGCATATTGTGTATGGATAGAATTCAATATACATATAAAATATATATCTATATTTTTGATAGAAATCCAAACCGGTGAAAATGAAAGCCAAAACCAATAAACTTTAAACTTGTGTGTGTATGTAAACTTGAGCATATCAACACTATCTAATCTTTATACAAAATCTAAATATAAACTAAACACAAACCGAAATCTTCTTATAGAACTCCTTCTCCAAATCGACTCGATCCAAACGTGATCCAACGAGCTTGACTCCAACCAAGTGCTATATGCGATCTTGGCGCTCGAGCTCTTGAATCTATATGTATTAGCTCCAAAACTCCTTTGTATAAGCTAAACACCTACTAATATCTTGGTCAATCGCTGAAACTATTTAAACATAAGATTATTAGTAAACTATAACTACATGAGTTAATCATCATAAAAACTAGAGTGATGGGCCTCTGGGCTAATGATCTCCCCTTTTTTGATGATGACAAAACTCATGGAGTTATATATGCATGGATTAAAGTTAAGCTTCATAGAATCTCCCCCTTAACTCATGCATAGCAATAAACAATAAAGATATTCAATGAATGCATAAACCAAGCAACACATATATGCATAAATGAGAAAATAAACATAAAGAAACTCTCCAAATACTTCTGCCCTTTTTCATAAATACTTCTCCTCTTTTTGCATAAACAAAACATGTATGCATTAAACAAGAAAATAAACATGCATATATAACCTCTCAAAATTCTTCTCCCCCTTTTTGTCAATTCATCAACAAAGGGGCGAGAACAAATCAAACAATAAAAATATATATACGATATACATTCATGAAGAAGAGAGACGTAAAGTTAACTCCCCCTGCCTATATGAAATACATGAAAAGAGATGACTAGACCAACAACATAAAGCATAATATACAATGTATAAAAGGAGATGTGAAGCTCCCCCTACACGCGTGTACTATATATCAAAGAGAGGTAAATCACTTCAATATGAAAGTACACTCAAAATGAATCTATACATAGAGAAGATGTTAAGCTTCTATTGCATATAAGCAATACATATCAAAACATTATGATACCAATTAAAAAATATACCAATTAATGATAAAGTTATATATCGAAATATTATGATACCAATTTATGACACAAATTGAAAATAAACAAAAATTTTAAGATATCAAAATATACCAATTGAAAATATCTTGTAAATTTTTGATACCAATAGAAAATGAAATATTGTTTGTTTTTGACATCAATTGAAATATATATTGTAAATTTTCATACCAATTGAAAGTAAAAATCAATTGAAAATACAAACCAAATTTTTGGGTAAGTGCAACTCATTTTGCAATAAAGATACTAAATAGAGGATAATACTAATTTAAAATTATTGATACTAATATTAAAAATATTAGCATATATCAAACAAAGTACTTTTCATCATGAAGGTGAAAGTAAGATACCAATTGAAAATAAAACCGATTGAATGCTAAAACACGAATTTTTCTCCCTCTTTATAAAATACTAATAAAAATAATGAATAAGCTTGTATAAAATACCAATTGAAAAATAAATGATATTAAGGACTAAATCAAGCTTAGCATAAATATAATTTGTGCTTTAAGATGTAAAGATATAGTAAACATATATGTATGAAAATGTAAATACAAATTGAAATTGATAATATTTGAAGTTTGAAGCATACATATATAGAAAACACAAATATGAGTATACAAAAAAATATCAATTATGATACCAATTGAAAATATAATGAGAATCAAGTGTATAACTCATACTACCTCCCTTTCATGAACATGTTAAAAGGATATTCAATTTAGAGCATACAAGGCATGATCGCTCATCCAACCGCCCTTGGAAGGAAGGGGTTTTCAAAAATAAGATTTGAAAATAATTTTAACATAATTGAAAACTCTTTCAAAATGAAGAAATAAGCAACTACTTTTATAATAATCTTGAAAACTAGTACAAAAGTCCTTCAAGTAAGGAATAAAATAAGAATATATTCATGAAAACATGAAAATCACTCAACAATTGACACTCAAAGTCTATAAAGCACATATAAGGCTCATGAAAATAAAGTCATGAGAAAACATCAAGTAATGTGAGTGTAAAGAAATTATGTGAAAAATATAATCATGAAAATAGGCAATAAAGCTCACATGAAATTTCTTAAAAACATGAAAATCATCAAATCTAAATAGCCTTCAAGGTATATGTATGTTTTGTCTAAACTAGAAGTAGACATACATATCCCAAACACAAATGAGTCCATAATAAAATTTGCATGAAAAGCAAGTGATTTTAGGATAGACATGTATATCTAAAGTTTTGACAAGATTAACATATACATGAGGCTAAACACATTATTATGAAAACATGTACAAAAGTAGAGAACACAAGTTAAAATGCACAAATCATCAAAACTAAGTTATACTAGTACATCTAATGGGTACAAATGAACAACATAGCACAAACATATAATAATAAAATGTGACTCACTAGTTGTACAAGTATAAACACAAGTTTTAATGAAAACTACATCTAAATATGTAATCAAAATATGAAGTGTAAAATCATAAATATAAACTAATGTGATCATTAAGTAAATACACATGTCTTAGATTAGGATATACAACATAGCTAAATTATAGTGAGAACACAATAATATAAATCCATATAAACATGGGTGTATCTCAACGACTACATATGCATATCACTAATCTAATAAGCATGGCATTTAATATAATAATCATGAAAAAAATAAAACATGCTAAAAATCAATAATGAAAGCATGTAAACTAAATGGGAATTAGTGATGGTTACCAAAACCATTAGGGCTAATTTCTAGATCTCCAACCATGGTGGTCCTCCCACCAAACTTCCCTTAAAAGTGATGCATTCAAAATTGTCACTATTTAGCTCGGAACGCGCATCCACCATCAAGGCACCATTACTCTCACGTCAAACGAGAGCCCACACCTATATCAAATATAATAGGAGTGAATTTTGGTACCCATACCTTATTGAGTCCATAGGGGTTAGCACCTTTCCTAACCTAAATAAATCTATTTACAAAATTTATATTATGTACTCTATCATAACAAAACTTTGCAAAGTGGTCCTTACGTTCACAATGTGTACATGTGTACACATGAGCATAAATGGTGTTATGTGTGTGAGCATAAGAGGCATGCGTATGCCGTGGTTTGTGTGCATGCATATGAGAAGCATGTTTCTTGTGAAACATGGATTCCAACCGTGTGTGGTTCATAGCACATTGGCTCAAAGTGGAGCCCAAACAATCAACACCCTTCTTTAGCATAATTATATCATTTTCAACTTTAGAAGAAGAGGTGGAGCATGCAATAGGTACACTAGATGATGAAGCATGGCAAACATGAGTATCTAAATCATTTTTTAAAGAAATATTTTTCTTAGAAACTAAATCCAATTCCTTTGAATTAAAGCAATTTTATTTTTTAATGTTTCATTCTCTTTTAAAATAAAATCAAGTTTTTAAGATAAAATTTTATTTTTCTTCACAACATCATCACAATCATTTTTATTCTTTAAAAATTCATTTTTCTTTAAGGCAAGGTCAAGTTGGGATTTCAATGACTCCCTTTCATTTGAAATCTCTTCCCTCTCTTGCAAAACCAAGTCAAGTTTAAAAGACAAATTTTTATTTTCTTCTTTTAATTTAAAGCTTTTCTTTTCAAAACTTGGTATTTTTTTTGTAATTTTTCACACACAAGAGATAGTTCTTCATTTAAAGCATCGACATCCATATAGTCATCACCGGAAGAACTAGCAGTATCATCTAGATGGGTGTCCGAGTTTACCTCAAGGGAGTCATTCCCTTGGACCATGTAGCATGACTGATCGGACTTATCTCCACTAAATTCCTCCTCCACATATTTTGTCATTTGTAGCACGAGAGAGATCAAAGTGTTCCACACTATAAAAGCAGAATCACAATGAGAAATCATAGACAAATATTTTTGCTTAATGTTTGCCTAAGTTCCTCTAGGGATTGTACATTGGCTTCTATATGCTTGTTATTATCAAGATAGGATTTCTTGGTAGTAGAAGATGCACATACATTCTTAGGATTTTTAGGTACATACTCATCTTAAACTTTCATACATCGATGTTAGAAACATCAAACATAGGAGGGGTCATGAAATTCATGAGTGTAAACTATATGTGTGCAAATGCAATATTAGATTAGCTAACCAAGATCTCACTCCTAGGTGGTTAAACCTAATATCAGGAGCATAGACTCTAATACCAATTGAAAATACACCTAGGGGGTGAATAGGTTTATGGCTAATCTAATGACAAATGATGTAAAATTAAAAACTAATTGCAACACACTTAGTGTAACCAAAGGGTGTAGCCGAATTTCCAGTGAAGGGCTCTGGACTATCTCCTCTAAATTCCTCTAAATAAGAGTTGAGGTGCTATATGAAACTCTCTTGGTTCAACACAAGTGAGGCACACAAACAATACCAAGCATATAAGATATGAGCAATATGAATCAATGCAAGGTATAAGAGAGAGAGTTGAGAGATAGTGGATCAATCGCAAACACAAAAATATGTTTCGAGATTCGAGCCACTGCTCTACGTCCCCGCCTTCACACAGAAGGATTTCCACTAAAGCGTCCACACAGGACTTCCCCCACAGGGAACCTCCACTGAGGATTTGGGTAATACAAACTTGGAGTACACAACTCCTCTCTTAAACAACTACAACCTATACACAAGAGGCAAGGCACTAAGCCACATAAGATCAACCTCTCAATAGAGGGATAGGGTATTAAGCCAAACAACAATCACCTCTCACTAGAGGGATAGGCACAAAGCCAAACCAATCACAATCACCTCTACACTTAAAGGGATACCAACACAACCTTCATAATCACCTCCACACTTAGAGAGATAAGAACCAACTCAAACTCCTCCACAATTACCTCTTCACAAGAGGGATACTCACAAACTCAAAACAAAGAAAGATTACAACTCTTGGTGGTCTCAACAAACTACAAACCAATTTTGTCACCAAAAACAAGATCCTAATAAATAGGATAGGTAGCTCAAGTGTGAGAAAATAAAGTATTTGCAATGAAAATAACAAAAAAACTCTTGAGAAAAATACTAGATAGATATTGAAATAAAGATCCAAAACCAATCTCCCAAAGACTCTCTTTTTCTTTGATTTTCTAACATTTTAAAAATAAATAAAGAATAAATCTTTTGGCACAAAAACTCTTTTAAACTCTTGCTGAAAACACTTGAAAGATAGAAAATTTTCTCTTCAAAAGTCTTGCTGAAATCATCTCAAGAGAAGGCATATATATAGCCTCTCAAAAATCTGCCTGTTGGCAGTCTGAAAAGATCAGAATTGACCTTCCGGTCGACCACCTGCTCGACCGGCGCAACGGTCATATTTATGACCGTTGTGCGCGGTCGACTGGCCATAGCCATCGGTTGACCGCCCGGTCGACCAGCCAGCACCCGAGAGTGGGGTGCTTTCAGTCGGTCAATCGCGCGGTCGACCAGCTTCATGGCTGGCCATGTGCACGTCCCTCGTGCACATCGGTCGACCACCGGTAGACCGACCACTGGTCCGGTCGACTGGTCCGGTCGACCGCCGGTCAATCTGGCTGGGGATTATGGGTATGAAAACTTGGCCTTTTTAAGTTCAATTAAATCTCATAAAATCACATAAATTTCACAAAAATAAGTTCTTTTAAGATCTTTGAATAACAAATATGTGTGACCAAAATTCAACACATATTACAAACTATTTGAACCTTTTTTGTGATATTAAAATTTGGCCTTTAAATAAAAACTATATTTTCCAAAAACTTAGATTTTTGAAATGGAAAACCGTTTTCTTCAAAACTTATATGGATACAAAAACAAGATATTGAAACAAATTCGAAGCATATTGTATATGGATAGAATCCAATATACATATAAGATATATATCTATATTTTTGATAGAAATTCAAAACCAGTTAAACTGAAAACCAAAACCAATAAACTTTAAACTTGTGTGTGCATGTGAACTTGAGCATATCAACACTATCTAATCTTTACACAAGATCTAAACATAAACTAAATACAAACTAAAGTCTTCTTGTAGATCTCCTTCTCCAAGTCGACTCGATCCAAACGCGATCCAACGAGCTTGACTCCCACCAAGTGCTATATGCGATCTTGATACTCGAGTTCTTGAATCTACATGTATTAGCTCCAAAACTCCTTTGTTGAAGCTAAACAATCTTGGGCAATCACTGAAACTATTTAAATACAAAATTATTAGTAAACTATAACTACATGAGTTAATCAACATCAAAACTAGAGTGATGGGCCTCTGGGCCAACACTTATTTGAGTCTGAGATGTCTCTAGGGCCAATATCTACTCAATTTATGTTAGACTGGGTTAGTGAGTGAGGAGATGATTTTTGGGCTAAGGAAGGGTAATGACTTCCCCACCTTATCTTTTTTAAGGATATGCCCTTAGTCTTTTTAGTATAGTGTACAAGTATAAAGTAAAAGGTAACATTCAAGCAATATGAGTCACTCAAAATATGTTTTCTAAACTATATACAATGCACACATACCTTTGCTCCTGTACTTTTCAACAGTAATATAAAGAAACAAAATAGACAGATGCCTTAAGATGCAAGAGTCTAAACGTTTTTTAGCATTTACAAAGCAACAAGTTACTGTTGATTAGAAATATATACAGAGTGAGTTAAACAGATTAACTAATAACTACAGAGAGCTAATCTCTGTAAAGCAACCTGCAAGAGACTATAGTTAGTAGTTCACCACAGTTGTGGGCTCTGATGCTCTGCCTTCTGGGACAGAGGCACAGAGTTGCAATATGTCCACTGCAGCTTCTAGTTTTCTGTAATTAGCCCCAGTACACCAAAACAAAGAAGAAAAAGAAATTAATTCATTAAAGTAAATAAAAAAGAAAACTTATTGTCCCTCCCCGGCAAGAGTGTCAAAATTTTGATCGAGTCAAACCTGCACAAAAAATACAAAAATTTAGAACAATACTAGGTTCTCAATTCTACCATGTAACGTAGAGCTAGCGGCTCGTGATCCATAGGGAGGGACAGCGATGGAAGCGTTATGTAAGTTTCTTCTTATAATTTACCAAAACTAGTTAATACTTATCTTTTCAGTTTATTAAAAAAATAAAAATGTTAAGTTAAATTAAGAAGAAGATAGTAGAAGAAGAGATGGTGGTGGTGTTGTTGTTTTAATTATAAAAGAAAAAGAAACAAAAAGAGATAAAGAAAAGTCTTGATGCAAAACTCAGAAATAAAAGAAGAATATTTACCTATACTGTTAGAATCATAATGAAAATTTACCTTAACATGAAGTGAAGCGAAGAAATAGAAAAGAATAAAGGAAAGCAAGGCTTCAGCGAGATCAAGCACAATGAAGAAAAGTGGGAAACCTCCATTGATTGTCACCTTCAATATAAGCTTCTTGAAGAAAAGATTACAATAGTGTCACTCTATAATAACTCTTCCTCTCTTTTGATCATGTAACTCTCTCTAACCTAAGCTAAAAAGAAAAATAAAAGAAAAATAAAAATTACATTGAAGAAGAAAAGAAAAATTTAAAGTAAAGCTCTCTCAAGTGGTGCCCTTTTTGCCTTCGAGGTATGAGGGTATTTATAGGAGAAAATCAGAGGGATAAAAGCGTATGAAGATAGGAAGATCTGGATATTTCTGAATTTGAATTCTCCCCTTATCTCCAAACTTGATTTGATTTATCTAGAAATTTAATTCTAATCTGCAGGCTGTTGGCATGTTGATTGTTGAATATCACTTATCAAATGATAGAATTGGAACGAGTGATCAACAGAAGAATTGTAACCCTTTAAGTCTTCTTTTTGTAGCATCTTGAATCATTAGATGTGAGTTTTAGTAGCGAAAATTATGATTAAAATGCTAAACTGTATCTAACCTAAATCCGAATCTAAATTGCTTTATCTCATCCGTTGATCTTCTCTCTATCCATTTATCATCTTGAATTTTCAATTTGTCTTATAGAATTGATAAGATATGCACTTATCTTCAGCGAAACTGATAGGGTCTTCAAACAATCTAATTTTTTCTTGAAATTAGATAATATTATCTTATCTGATATATCCAGTTTACAGATAAGATAGCTTCTAGAACTTTTGGATTTGAATCAATCCCCTTTCTTTTAAACTTTTGAATTTAATTATATAAATTTCATGATTATCTTCTCCCTATCATATCCTGCATGAATTAGGACATTAAGACAAGTTATTTACAATATTCGTTACAGAATATGTGTAGGAATATAATAATATTTATGCAATATATGTGTCCAGTCACAGGAAAAATTTTGATTGATGTAAAAAATGATAACTTATCCTTCGGGTGCAAGATGAGTAAGTTAATCGCATAGTTTTTAAAACCACGCCACAACCATCGAATGTCGAGAAGTGCTTCAAAATTGATACCAAGAACAAGCAAGTAGTTGAAGTACCAAAAGAAGAGTCTCAAAAGCTGTTTAGCAAGGAGTCCAATTAGCCCAAGTTCATCAAGTCCAAGAATGCAAAAATTGAGAAGTAAAGTTTCTACTTGAAAGCTGCACCGCCAAACCAAATATGATAAAAAAAACTCCAAAAGATTGTAAAGAACTTATCAAGGCCAACACCTTCTATTCATGAGCCTCCATGAAGATCAGATAAAGTCTAACTAAAGATTATAACTTAAAGCGCTTCTTGGGAGGCAACCCAAGTTTTCTAACCTCTATTTTTAGATTTTTAATTTTATTTTAGCTTTTTCTTACTTTATTTTATTTATCTGTACCAGGTACCTCAACCAAAACCTAAATTCAAAATCAGATCTACAGGATGAACAACCAAGATGATAGAAACAAGTGATCCAAAACTTAAAACCAGCAGAACTAAAAGTTCGGCTAGGCAGCCAAAGAAAAATTTGTGGATCCATACTCTGAAATTTTCCCGGGTGATTTCTTTCCAATTATTGAATGTTTATGATTTTCTATTTATTTTATAGATAGTGGGCAATTTCTAATAGATAATTTTTTCATAATTTTCTAGAAATTAAAAAATTTGGTCTTTGGGAGTGGTATTTATGTGTGATTTGCATATGTTATTGATTCATCTTGCTTTGCATTGGGCTATGCCAAGGTTTAGGTATATGAGAGAGGTCTAAGATTTTTTTTCCTTTTTCTTTATTTTTGGGTTAGAATTTTTTTATTTATTTCTTTTCTTTTTAGAATTTTTCTAGATTTTTCTTTTTCTTTTACTAACTGAAAAAAATTTCAAATTTCAATAAGTTTATCTAGTTTTAAGGAATTTAGTGACCGTATAGTTTGAATTGGATAGGGATATCAATTTAATAGATTCCTTAATTCTTTGAGAAGAGATGAAAAATCTGAAAATTGAATACCATCTAGAATTTGTCTACGTGAATTTGCATCTTATCTACACTTACACATTAGTTTAAGCTTAGAATAATGAGAATTACTTAATACTTGAAAAAAAAAAGGAAGAAAAACTTAATTATTGATTGGCTAGATACTTTGGCCTCAAGAAGCCTTTGTATTTACGCGAAAGATAGTTAGGTAAGTTTAAAAAAATATATAAAAAAGAGATTTATGTATTAACAAGTCTAATGATCAATTATTTAGGTATCTTAGCTTTAAGAAGCCTTGATATTTACATGAAAGAGAAGTGGATGAGTTATATGTATATAAAAAAAAAGAAGTGCTTAAAGGGCAACGAAGTGGTAATACTTCGAAACTTCTATATTGTTAAAAAAAAATTAAGTATGAAAACTTTGAATCAAAATCTCAAGTTAAGAGCTACCACATATTCACAAAGATGCATAGGATCAGATAACATAAAACTTAGGTAGGATGGTACGATATATTAGGATTTGAAATCTCTAAGATAAGAAGATGGGATTTTTTGATAAGAGATTGAATTTGATAAAGATTACTTATGAACACTATTGAACTTGTTTTCTAGTCATGCTTATTGATTTTTAAAAAAAAAATTATTTTTTCTTTCTACTTATTTTTCTCTTTCTTTATTTTCAGTTATCCTTATTTTTTTATCCTTATTTCTTAATCTCTTTATATTCTTTTCTTTGAATTTTGTGAATTTTGTAGGTATATTCACTGCAAACCCTCACGAGACAACACTCGTCCACTAGGGATAATCTAGGGGTTTAATGGTTTGTTGCATGTGCTAAGTGCAACCGTGATTCCTACGAAAGTGAGTTATGATTTTTTATTTTATTTTTAGGATTTTTTTTCTTTTTAGATTAGGATTTTGCTCGAAGACTAGAAAAAGTTAGGTATGGGGGTGTGATAATTGTGATTATCATCTATATTTTGTACTACTTTTATACCTCTTTTGTTACACATTTAATACTGCATGTGTGTTTTTATTTAAGTTTATACAGAAATTAGTTTAAGTGCACAAATTTGAAAAAAGAGATGAAAAAATAGAAAATCAATGTTAAAGAGATGATTGCAGCAGTATATTTCAAGATTCAACATCTAGAGACCTAATAGACTTGTCAAAATAGTCTATAAAATATGAGAAAGCATCTAACAAAAGTTTGAGGTCAAATCAAGCAAAGTTCAGCCAGGTAACCGAATTTTCAGCTAGCTGGTCATCCACTATTCAACAGAGAGCATAAATCTGTTTCAGACTTAGATTCATGTTGGACACCTTTTACTATTTTGATCATAACTTTCGCTATAAATATTCAATTCTATAATTAAAAATGATATAAAAAGAGGACTTAAAGGGCTATAATTATTCTGTTGACACTGGTTCCTAATTCAGTCATTTATTAAGCCGTATTCAGCAATCAACGACAGTGATCTTCAGATCAATTCAGGATTGAATTCCCATACCAAATTGAAGTAGGATTAGAAGTCCTAAAGTGTTTCTGATTGAATTGGCTCTGAGGTTTATATAATGGACTGCAGTCACTTGTAATTGTATCAGTCTCATCAATCTCATAAATCTCATAACTCTTATTAGATATATAAATTTTATATTATTTTAGATTTTAGTTTCTTGACTTTTGAAGAATAAATTCTGCGTATTGAAGTTGAAGAAGAACAGCAAGGAGGCATCATCTAGAGTCCCTAATTGGTGTTTTCTAATCTCTTTCTCCTTATATTTTTATTATTTCATGAAGTTCATATTATTTATCATGTTTTGCATCTCTTCTAATATGAACTAATTCTCCATAGTTTGGGCATTGATGTACCTTAAATATTATGACGATATAATTGTTACTTTGTGCTATTCTACTATTTTGTTATTCAAGTTTAAATGTTTGCATGTTAAGTTTTTATTCTCAATCTTTTTGTTATTAATTGGTGGCCAATAATTATACGGATGGTTAATGATTGTAAAATGAAAGAGCAAGGATTTACCGTATAGCTTTGGGCTAACGGGTCGTGTCCACGAGGAGGAATGTGATAGAAGCTTTTCGGTGTTTTGTTTAGAAAACTAAGAATGGTGCTAGTTTTTTAGTTGAAAAGAGAATGGAGAGAAGGGAAATGATTAAAAGAAAAACTTAAAATTTGGAGAAGGCTTTGGAGAAGGTGATTTAAAAAGCTTGAAAATTGTTTGGTTGATTTTAATATAAGAAAGAGAAAATCTGGGCTCACTAATTTTTGACTCAACTTGTACTTATCTCAAGAACATTTGGGGTGCATCACTTTTATTATAAGCCAAAAACCTTTAGTTTCTTTTAATGTCTAAGTAAAACAAATAAGATCGTTTCATTTAAATCTTAAGTCCTTTCATTACAAATCATTAACAAGTGAATGTTAAATCATCAAGCGCGAAGAAGCAAGTAAGGAATAAAAATAATTCAAAGAGATTTGTGCTTTAAAAGTCCAAGTTTAAAATAAAGAAATCCTCATGTGCTTTCAAGAACGAAGTTTTAACTAAGGTACTTTCTGATTCAAAAAGTGTTGCTTTTATGAAAATCAGTCAAGAGAGAGGTGATAGAAGAGGTCTATTAGTGAGCCCAGAAAATGAATTAACTACTCATTATGAACTGAAAACAAACAAGAGAATGACAATTAAACTTGAACATACCGAATTCGAGTTGAGTTGATCAAGCAAGTAGAAGCTCCTTTGATTGTCACTTCAAAGACGAATTACACACTCAATTCCACTCTTCTCTCTGGTGTTTGCACTGAACTACAAATTATAAAATAAAAATACAACTTCTATACTATCTAACAAAGAACCTAAGCCTTAAAAAATAAAGAGAAATTCTAATCCTAGTCTTTGCTCTTTTTTCAGTACAAAACCCAAGCTTTTATAGGCAAAAACCCAAAGGGCAGGGAGTGAGGAGATAAGAGGAGCAACCGCTCCCCTTATATCCACCAACAAGCCGTGGATCCGAGGCTTAGGCCGCGGATCCGCGGCCTGGATGTGGCCAAGGATGTGGCCAATTGGCCACATCCAGGTGGAGGGGTGGTTGGCGTAGATTTGCCCTTTTGTCTTGCTGGTTTCACTGTTGCAACTCCTAGATTTGACGAAATGATCTTTGATTTGTTAACTTCAACCGCTTGATTCAGGAAGATTCATTTCAATCAGTTTTCATCCTCTCTGATTTGCCAAGATTTACCCTGATTCCCTGATTTCAAATTTATTCTGAATTAAATGGGCTTTTGGGCTCGTTTCTCTGGCCTATCCTTTAGCAATGGGCCTGCATTTTATAAAGAACAATAGGACTTATTAATATGATTTATTTAGATAACAAATATGGAAATGTGACAATATGTATGCACTATATATGACCGATCACACACCCACACTTATCTTTTACTCGCCCTCGAGTAAAATATCAAAACTAATCTTAATCAATTATTAGACCACTTTCGCAGGTCACTCGATTGCACTGAGCATGTGCAACAAGTCGTTAAATCTCTAGGTTACCCCTAGAGGACGAGTTTTGTCTCGTGAGGGTTTTCAGTGGATTGCACCCACAAAATCCATAAAGAAAGAGAAAAAAGTTAGTGTTTTCGAAAAACATTTTGAAAAGAGAAAATATTTGAAGTATATTTGTGAGAGTTTAAATAATCTATAAGTTATACGAATATCAAATTTTTCATTCCTAAACTTAGTCTCTATTCAAAAACATGTCATCAATCAAAGTAAGGAGTCAAATTATTTTTCTCATCTAGTCTATTATTTTACCCTGAGTCATATGCACTATCGTGACTGTGAAGTTTGACTAAGGGTTCTTTAACATTAACTTCTATGCCTTATTTATATTTATTTTTGGTGGTATTTATTCCTCAATTCCCTTAGGCTTTCTAATCTGCCCATTAACGAGCCTTTAGTCAATGACACCCAAACCGGATAGTTTTAGGGCACCAGGTGAGAAAACACCCCTAAGGACTTAAACACTCGAGTAGACAAGGCCACGAAACTAAGATTTTTATTTATAAAATATACCCCTTTTAGGCGTGAATACTTATGCTTCATGAGGCATAGATACCCAGCTTAATCAGAGGATTTATATATATATATATATATATTCAAACTTATCTAATTATCTTTTGCATAAATACCAAGGCTTGCTTAGGCCAAAACACCTAGCTAATCAATAATTAGATTTGTTTATTTTTTTATATGGTTTTTTTCTTTTCTTTTTTTTATAAGGCATAAGAGTCTTTATTTTGAACCCTAAGTGTGTAAGTGTATAAAGTGTGCATATTTCATCAAGGTAAAGATCAAGACTAAATTGCTTTTACAAATTTTCTTCCTAACCCTAAAAATCAAACAAGTCATCTTATTTTGACCAAGTGTAAAAAATCCTAATTATGATTTTCCTATTCCTTAAATTGACTTAATTTCTAACAAAAAATATATCAACATATTGTTCTTTCCTTTCAAAAAGTTTTTTTATATATATATTTCTCTTGTTTTTTTTATAATTATATTAGTCATATTAGAACCCTCCCCCACACTTATCTCATGCATTGTTCCCAATGTATGAAAGAAATGTATAGATGCATAAAGAGAAATGTAAAAGAGGTGCAAATATTATACAAAAATATGTACAATATCAAGTTTCTCCCACACCTAGATCTTTTTCGGTCTCATCCCTCTAGCTCTCTTCCCATCATTCCAATGGGTCCTCTTTAAAGGGCACAATGGGGAGGCCAATTTTTTTGTCATTTTAGCTCTCTTCCTCCCCAGTCTCACCTTCTTTAGGTATTTCTTCCTCATATGACTACATTCATTATTCAAAAATTGATCTCCACCATACTTCTCAGTTGGAACTTCTTCATTATGAATGCCTAAGAATTCTAACTCAGTTCCATATATCTCCTCAAAGTTTAGGTCAACACTTTCCCCTGGAGATGTGTAATTAACCAAAATATCCCTAGTTGGTTCATCCAAATACATGAGTTCTTCTTCGAAGAGGTTTTCAAAAAGTATGTCAATCAGAGGTTCTTGAATTATATTCTCATGCGATAGATTATTGGTTGGCTCATCGAAAGTGAAGATATTCAAATCAAATTTCCCTTTTTTAAAGGGTACTCTAGCATTATGATCTCCGACATATGCCATCTCATCAAGATAATCGCATTCATTCTTAAATAATTCATTAAGAAATAGCGACTCATTCTCTATACCTTCACTTTCTTCATCACAATTGTTTTCAACAAAGTTTACCTCGAATGTTTGGTCTCTTATCTTACGAGGTAGTTTGTCTAGGTTGAAGACATTGACTTCTCTAGTCATGTCCCCAAAGGTTAATCTCATAGACCCATTCCTACAATTGATGATGGCATTAGCAGTAGCAAGGAATGGGCGCCCTAGGAAAACAGGAGTTTGAGCCCTAGGATTGGACACAGGTTGTATCTCAAGAACTATAAAATCAACTGGGTAGATAAACTCCCCGGCCCGGATAAGGACATCATTAATTTTTCCCTTTGAAACTTTCACAGAACGGTGAGCCAGTTAGATAGTGACTCGAATTGGACAAAGATTGCCCAACCCGAGTTATTGATAAACTGAGAATGGAAGCACGTTGATACTTGCTCCCAAATCAAGAAGTGCATGACTAGTCTCGGCTTGTCCTATAGTGCAGGCAATGGTGGGACAACTCGGATCCTTATACTTGACAGGGATCGGACCCGATAGTAGCTCACTAATGTTAGTAGCTAAGAAGACTTTCTTGGGTACATTAGTCTTTCTCTTCTTGGTGCACATGTCCTTGAGAATTTTGCATAGGATGGGACTTATTGGATGGCATCAAGGAGTGACACATTTATCTTAACTTGATTAAATATCTCAATTATCTTAGCCATGTGTGAATTTTTCTTGTTGTTCTTTAGCCTATTAGGAAATGGTGCTATAGGCTCATACACCTGACTGGTTGACTTATCTGTTTCAGATTCGTCAGATTAAAAGGCTTGGGATTAGATGAGGTGGATATTGGAGTGTGATTGTGCGGACTGGGATTGGGTGGTGTTGACACTTGGTTATCAACTTTCTTTTCTGACCTCAATGTATGAATAACATTACATTGATTCAATGATTGATCCTCAACCAAATGAGCTTGTTGTGAATTCCTTGGATTCATAATTGGTTGACTGGGCAAGGTACTCTTTTGCCTCTCATGTTGTGGATTGGTTAAGTGACTCATTTGACCCTCTAACCTCTGTATTATTTGCATGAGGGAATCTTGATTCTGAAATCACCTAGAGGGGGGTGAATAGATGATAATGCTAATCTAATGAACTAAATGCGGAATTTAAAAACTAATTGCAATTACACTAAATGCAACCAATAAGAGATGCACACACAACCAAGCCAAGCATATAAATATGAATGATCAATATGAAATAATGCAAGGCACAATGCAAAGAGAGAGAGAGAGTAAGAGTCAATGGATCAAGCGCAAACAACAAGATTTGTTTCGAGATTCGAGCACCCAGCTCTACATCCCCGCCTTCACCCAGAAGGATTTCGAATCCACTAGCTTGTCCACAAAGAACTCCCACACAGGAAACCTCCACCGAGGATTTGGGGCAATGTAATAACTAAGAGTACCCAACTCCTCTCTTTACAACCACAACCTCTCACTAGAGGCAAAGCACCAAGCCAACTAAAACAATCACCTCACAACTTGAGGGATAAGCACAAAGCTACACAAGGATCACCTCACAACTAGAGGGATGCAACCCACTTGCACAACCTCCTCAACACTATGAGAGAAAGGCACAAAACCAAGCAAAAATAGGGTTTACAACTTGGTGATCAAACGATCACAAACCAATCTCTTTTTCCCACAAACACAAAGACCCTATAGATAGGATAGAATGAAGCTCAAGTGTGAAAAACAAAGTGTTTAAAACAAAGAAAAATCACTTGGGAAATCTCCACAAAGATATAGAATGATTAGACCAAAACAAATTCCCAAAAGACTATTTTCTTTGAAATAATGAAACACTTTTAAAAACAGTAAAGATTGATCTTTTTGACACAAAGAAACTCTTTTCAAACTTGTATAAACACTAGAGAAAGCTCAGAAATTTTAGCCCAAAAATTCTTGGTGAAAACTGGTCACAAATGGGGTTTTTATAGCCTCTTTAAAAATATAGACGTTTCAGCCAAAAATGGTCAGATTTGACCATCCGGTCGACCGGCCAACGGTCGATTTTTGACCGTTAGCGGCTACCGGTCGACCACCCGGTCGATTGGGTCCTGAACCAGAGAGCAACGACTCTCTGGCCGGTCGACTGCCCGGTCGACCGGAGCAACCCGAGAGTGGGTTGCTTTCAGTCGATCGACCGCTCGGTCGACCGGCTTAATGTGCAGGCCAGCGTGCACATTTTGTGCACGTCGGTCGACCGGTCCGGTCGACCGACTCTGTGTCCGGTCGACCGGTCCGGTCGACCGCCAGAGCCTGGCAGGCTATATTATGGGACAGAAAACATAGGTTTTTAATGGCTTAAAAATTCCCATAAAATCTCTAAAATTCCACAAAAATAGTTTTATCATTATACCTTGAAATACAAACTTGTGTTAAAAATTTCAACACAAATCTCAAACATTTTGAACCATTTTTGTGTTAAGGAAATATTGCCGAAAACCAAAACCTGTATTTTTCCAAACTTAGATTTTTCAATAGGAAATCTGATTTTTCCAAAACTCATTCAAATACAAAAACATGATACTTAAACACTTTTAGGCATGTTGCATATGGACATAAGTCTAATATACATGAAACGTATACATATCCATGTTTTGACTTTAATTCCAAAAATATGTTTTGTTAAGAATACCAAAACACCAAACTCATGAAATAGACTATCAAACTAAGTTTGTTTAAATAGATGAAGCATGTATGTATATAGAACACATCTAATATACATAAAAACATGTAAACTTATTTGGTACTAATCTATTCATGAAAATCAAGATCGGTTAAACCAATCAAACCGAAAACCGAATCCAAAACATGAAACGTGTGTGTGTTGTGAACTTGAGCATATCACACTATTCTAATCTTTACAAATGGATCTAAACACAAAACTAAACTAGGTACCGAGGTCTTCTTGTAGAGCGCCGTCTCTAAGCCGACTCGATCCAAAACTCCGTGATCCACCGAGTTAGACTCCAACGAGTGCTATGTAAGATCTTGATGCTCGGGCTCTGGAATCACCATGTGAAAGCTTCCAAACCATCTTGTTGAAGCTAATCACCTACTAATATCTTGAATAAAGATCTGAAACTAAAATCACAAGATTATTAGTACACATAATTACATGAGTTAATCATCATCAAAACTAGAGTGGAAGGCCTCTGGGCAAACAATCTCCCCCTTTTTGATGATGGCAAAACTCATGGAGTTATATATGCATGGATTAAAGTTAAGCTTCAAAGAAGCTCCCCCTTAACTCATGCATCACAATAAATATATAAATATGCAATGAAAATTAAACACGAAAATGCATAGACATGCATAAAAAAATGAACCATGGTCTTGATATGGTAAAACTCTATTAAAGCTCTTGATACCAAAATAAAAACATGTTCTTTAAATAAAGCTCTTAATACCAATTAAATGTTCTTTTAAATAAAGCTCTTGATACCAATTAAACGACAAACTAATAAATAAAAATATGTTTCTAGATAAACAAAACATGCATATAAAAACATGCATATAAACTCAAATAGTTCTCCCCCTTTTGTCAATCATCAACAAAGGGGTCACAAACAAAAAAAAAATGTTCTCCCCCGTTTTTGTCTAAACCAAAAAAAAATGATACAATGAGGGGTGACAAACAATTAAGATACCATTTAAAAAATGTGTCAAAGTAGTACATTTGATACCAATTGAAAGTGAACATATACCAATAGAAAGTAAATAAGGCATTGATACCAATTGTGAGAAAAAAAAAACAAATAAAATCTTGATACCAATTGAAAGTATTCAAAGAAAACATCTTGATACCAATTGTGAATATTTTTCACTTTGAACATATGATACCAAAATAAAAACAATATTTATCACAAAGTGTGGGAGTAGAAATCAACGGTAAATAAAATACCAATTGAAAGATAAAAATACGAATTTTCTCTCCCTTTATGAAATACCAAATAAAACGATGGTCAAATTTATTTGTTATAAGTTTATGCATAAACACATGTATGTATGAAAAAAGATACCAATCGAAATTGATACAATTTGAAGTGAAAGCATACATACACAAAAAATATATGAGTATACAAGAAAAATGTCAATATTGATACCAATTGAAAAAGTCCAATGATACCAATTGAGACAACAATAATATCAAGTGTATATCTCATATAACCTACCACCCAATCATGCTCATGTTTAAAATGATTTTCAATATAAAACATACAAGGCATGGTCACCCATCCAACCGCCCGTGGAAGGTAGGGGTTTTCAAAAATAGGTTTGAAAAATAGTGTATGTTTGAAAAACTCTACCATAACAAAGAATTCCGCAACTAGTTAAATGAAAAAAACTTGTAAACTAGTACGAAATCCTTCAAGTAAGAAATAAAACAAAAATATTTTTTATGAAAAACATGTAAATCACATGGTCACTAAACACTCAAAGTCCATAAAGCCCATATCATACTCATGAAAACACAATCATGAGAAAACAATAAGTGAGGTGAGTGTACAAGATATATGTGAAACACATCATCATGAAACTAGTCAATTAAGCTCAACATTCCTTAAAACATGAAAATCATCAAAACGATTTAATCTTCAAGGCATATGTATGTCTTACACAAACTAAAGTATACATACATATCCAAACACAACGAGTCCACAAATATATATGCATAAAGGCACGTGGCTCAATGGATGTATATGTATAATCAATAGTTTGGACAAGATGGACATATACATGAAGCTAAACATGGAAAACATGAAAATCGTCAAAACTAAATTTTTAAAAAAATATATACTTCAAGGCATATGTTTGTTTTGACAAAACAAGAAGTATACATACCTATCCCTAAACACAATTGAGTTCATAATAAAGATTTGCATGAAAAGCAAATGACTCAAGGGGTATACGTGTATATTTTAATTTTGGCAAAATAAATATATATATGAAGTGAAAACACATAATCAAAAAAAACATGTCCAAAAATGAGAATACAAGTTAAAATACATGAATCATCAAAACTAGACTATACTAGCATATCTAATGGGTACAAATAAGCGTTCAAGCACAAATATATAAAAATTTATTTGTGGCCCACTATATGTACAAGTATATATCCTAGTCTAATGAAACTAACATTTAAACATATATTCAAAATTTGAAGCATAAAACGAGACATAAATCAACAGGATAAGCATGAAAAACGATCAATATGTAAATTCACATGCTATTAGAATTATGATATACATAATAGCTAAACAATGGTGAGAACACAAAAATAATGGTCCATATAATCAAGGGTGATCTCAAAGGCTATACATGCATGTCAAAGGTCTAATAATCATGGCATTCAACATACTAATCAAAACATGAAGTATTAAAACAAAACAACACAAATATCCATATGATCATTATGTATATGCATGTGCATTAGATTTAGGACATACATATTAGTTAAAAACAAAGTGAGAACACATAGATATAAATCCATATAAAACATGGGTGTCTCAAATAACTAAACATGTATATCACTAATCTAATGAATATGGCATAAGCATAATGAACAATAAAACATGACATGCTATAAATCAATGATGTGAAAGCATGTAAATAAAAACGGGAGTTAGAGATCGATACCAAAACCGATGAAGGCACCTCTCTAGTTCTCCAAACCAAGGTGGTCTTCCCACCAAACCTTCCCTTGAAAGTGATGCATCCAAATGGTCATCATGAAGCTCGGAATGCATCCACTCCAAGGTACCGCTACTCTCACGTCATGTGAGAGCCCACACCTACATCAAATACAATAGGGGTGGTCTTTGATACCCATTTCCTTTTGGGTCCATAGGGGTTAGAACCTTTCCTAACCCAAACAAAATTAGGTGCTAATTAACATCATGTATACGATCATAACAAAATTTAGCAAGGTGGCCCTTTCGTCCACAATGTGTACATGTGTACACATGAGCATACAAAGTGTGATGGGTGTGTACGTGAGGAGCATGTGTATGCCGTGGAGGGTGTGCATGTAAAGATGGAACTTGTTTCTTTCGAACCAAGGATTCCAAGCGTGTATGATTCAAAGCACATTGGCTCAAAGTGGAGCCCAAACAATCAACACTTTTCTTCAAAACATTTATATCATTTTCAATACTAGAAGATAAAGTGGAGTGATCAGCATGATTTTGTCACATTTTCATACCCATATTTATCTATCATTTGTTTATAAATAATGCTACTCGGGTATCTTTAGTCTATTTTGCAGACAAAGTTATTAGGAGAAGACTGGACCACAAAAGACTCTTTCAGACCGTAAAGCACATTAAAATGAGTTGAAGGCGAGATCGGAGGCTTGACACTGTCGGGATCGCTCTACTACGCCTAAAACTGACATCAAAGAGTTCGAGGCCAGTTGGTGTGAAAACGCAATTTTGCAAAAGTCAGGAGCTTAAACGCAAAATGGACAGAGATGTAAAAGTGCAAAATTTAATTCAATAATTCTCCTTGTAATTTTGTATTTGTTTTGAATTTTTATGTAAAATAATCAAAACCCTAAGCCTATAAATAGCCAAGGCTAGGGTTTTGAGAGGAGGCTGTTTTTTCACTTTTACGTACAATTTTTTTAGATCTGAGAATTTGAAGTGTCGAATTTTTCTTTTCTCTCAATATTGCTATTTTCTTCTTCTTTGATCTTGATTGATTCATCTCCTTCATTATCAAAAGTCTATTTCTATTTTTTTTCTGCATCACAACAGTTCCTCCTACATCAGAAAGAAAAAAAAAAGAAAAGAGAAGAAGAGGCGTTGTGCGCCCAAGCATCAAGAAAAAAAAACAGAGAGAGAAAAGGCTACAGAGAGAGAGGCTGTGCCCCTCTCTCTGCGCACAGGACCGGGAGAGGCAAAGGGCTCTTGATTGGAGCAAGTAGCGGCACCTCTTGCCGCCCTGATTTTGAAGCAAGGCTGCTGCAAGCCTTGTGAGTGGACCAGTGCAAGGGAAAGCCCGCAGGCGCCCCCCTCCACCTTCAGGTGCAGGTCCCGCAGGTAATACAATTTTCTTTTTATTTTAATTTTGTTTCCTTTTTATACTTTTAGTAGTTTAATAGTTTTCAGTAATCGTTTAATTAAACTTAGATACTCTTAAACTAATTTCATTAGTTCTGTTTATTGTTAATTTAATCATGAGTAGCTAATTTGTTGCAAGCGCTTAGGGGAGATGAACCTAGGCTTAACTCTTGTGGACCGAGTCGTTCTCCTATTTATGACGTATGCACACCGATTGATCTATGACTTTTAGGAATTAATTTCTAGAATGACTGGATATTTGACAGGCTATGTATCGGGAATTAATGGTCCATGCTTAGGGTTTGTTGCACTCATGTTATCTGTTTAATTTAGTTAATTCATCTTTGATGGACTATGTAACAGGATAATAGCTTGTGCTTAAATCTAGTGTCAAGAATTAATGTGCCTCTTAGACATAGAGATTTGGTGTGTATTACAAACTGGTATTGAGACCAAAATTGTCCGCTTTATGCTAGTTTAGGGATTCGATCCTAGGTGCTTGACTTTTCTTTTACTATAATTAGTTCACATAGCTCACAAACCCATAAAATTTTTTATCAATTTGTCCAAAGTGCTGAAACCAAAAGAACCACATGTCCCTGTGGACCGACCCTCAAGTGCTACAATCGAACGACCGTGCGCTTGCGGTTATTTTAAAACGAGGAGACAGAATCTCCCCATCAAGTTTTTGGCGCCGTTGCCGGGGATCGGTGTCCTCTTTAGTCTTAGCACGTCTACCGAAAAAAAAAATAAAAAAAATTTCAGTGCTACCCAAGCATCACATATTCCAACTCTGTTCCTACGCTGATACATGTCAGCTTGGGAACGCGACTCAAAAGGACGTCTTGTCAGCATAGATACGAACGAGATCAAGATGACTGACCCTGTTCCACCATTGGTCCTCATGGACCGATGTTACCCTCCTCGATCATCACACCCTTCATGCATCAGATTGCCAGAAGCTACTGAGAACAACTACGAGTTGAAGCCACAATATATCACTATGCTCCCCAAATTCTCCGGACTGGAATCTGAAGATGCATATATGTTCATCAATGAATTTGAGGAGGTGTGTGCAATGATGAGAATTAGGCAGCTGAGTGAAGATGGAGTCAAACTAAGGTTCATACCTTTCTCACTCAGGGACAATGCAAAGAAGTGGTTGTACAGCCTCACAACAAACTCAATTACTACATGGGCAGAGTTTGTTGCAGTCTTTCTAAAAAAAAATTTCCCAATGCACAAGACTGCAAGGATTCGATCTGAGATCAATCAATTCAGACAACGGGACAAAGAACCATTTTGGAGATATTTAGAAAGGTTTAAGGACCTTCTAGCTCAATGTCCCCATCATGCCATAGAAAAGTGGCGTCTCTGTCAGATTATCTATGAGGGTGTTGATTACAACTCGAAAACTCTTCTAGAATCCATGAGTCATGGTGACTTCATGAGGATGACAGATGATGATGCATGGATATTCCTCAAAGAGATGGCAGAGAAAACAATGCAGTGAGAAGGGTTTAATGAGAAGCCACCAACTACAAATTCAACCACCACATCGAGGAGTGGCATGCATTCGATCGAAAACTCCATTGCAGCTGAAGCAAAGATGGCCGCACTGATGAGAAGGATTGAAGTGTTGGAAAGCAAGGGGACTCCTCCTCAGCAATTCGATCAAGTGAATCAAACCTCTGTACCAAGTTGCTTTAACTGTCAATCTCCAACTCATGTCATGGAAGATTGCCCATTCCTTCCAAACCCACTAATGAATAGTCAGGGATAACAGTTAAATGCCACTTATCAGCGACAAAGGAATGATCCATTTGCACCAACATACAATCCAGGGTGGAAGAATCACCCTAACTTTTCATGGAATCAAGGAGGAGGATATCAAGGAGGGGCATCAAGCACCTCCCAACCAAGTGGTTCACAGTCCACGAGGCCAAACACATTTCAATATCAACAACAACCGGCCTTTGTGGCACTACAATCCACTCCAACATATGCAAATCCATCAATGCCGCCACCAGGATTTGGGAGTGATCAGAAGTTGAACGCCATGGAGAAGAACTTCAACTCATTTATGCAATCGACGAATCAGATGTTCCAGTCCAATCAACAGATGTTGCAATCTAATCAACAAGCCATACAACAACTCACGTTGCAAATGAGTAAGATGTCTTCTCAAATGAATGAAAGAGAAAGAGGGACTTTCCCCAGTCAACCTGAGATCAACCCCAGGGATACCAAAGCTAACAATAACACTTCAAATTCAGCTCAACTGAATGCAATCCACATATTACGGTCTGGGAAAGAGGTGGACAATCAGGTGGAAGTCTATGATCATACAAAATCAACTGACCCGGTGGCAGATCCATCACCCTCAAGCTCTAGCAAAGCAAGTGAAAAGGAAACTGAGGAAGTTATTGAGCCTACATATGATCCACCGGCGCCCTTTCCAAATAGGCTCCGATCTAAGAAGAACACAACGCAGATGGAGAAGATCTTAGAAATTTTCAAACAAGTCAAAGTGAATATTCCTCTCCTTGAAGCTATCGAACAGGTTCCATCATATGCAAAGTTCTTGAAGGATCTATGCACAAAGAAACGAGCTCATCAAACTCCTAAGAAGGTCTTCCTTGCTGCAAATATTAGCGAGATCATAAAGAGCACAATGCCAGTGAAATACAAGGACCCTGGATGTCCGACTCTATCCTGCACTATTGGGACTACAGTGATTGACAAGGCCTTACTAGATTTGGGGGCAAGTGTCAACTTGCTTCCATACTCAGTCTACAAGCAGTTAGGAGTGGGTGAGTTAAAACCTACAAGGATTACCTTGCAACTGGCTGATAGATCGGTAAAAATCCCAAAGGGCGAGGTAGAAGATGTGTTGATCAAGGTTGGAGAATTCATATTCCCAGTCGATTTTGTTGTCCTTGAAACTGCACCGGTGGAAAACCCGAGAGGACAAATTCCGGTGATTCTTGGCCAACCTTTCTTGGCAACATCAAATGCGTTGATAAATTGTCGTAGTGGGTTAATGAAACTCACCTTTGGGAACATGACTATTGATCTCAATATTTTTAATCTTGGAAAGCAACCATGCGATCACTCTGATCAACCTTTTGATGTCAACATGATCCAAGGGATATCAAGTGAATATTTTGAAGATGAAGGATCAGACATCGAGCATCTTGACCAAGAGTCAGAGTCAGACGAAATGGAACATTTTGAAGATGATGAAGCGTTCGTACGAGCTGATCAAGTGTGTACAACGCACTGGGAGCCTCTTTATTAATCACTCGATGAGGGAATTCGAGCACCACTTCGACCATCAGTGGAGGAGCCACCCAACTTAGAGCTAAAACCTCTTCCTGACACATTAAAATATGCCTATCTGGGTGAGGACGAAAAGCTTCCGGTCGTAATAGCTTCCAATCTGAGTAAGAACCAAGAGGAATCACTCTTGTCTGTACTAAAGGAGAACAAGGAAGTTATAGGGTGGACAATGGCTGATATAAAAGGGATCAGTCCAACTATTGTTCAGCATCGGATCCACTTAATTGAAGATGCCAAACCAAGAAGAGACCCCCAACGCAGAATGAATCCTGTAATGAAGGAGGCAGTAAGAAAAGATATTTTGAAATGCCTCGATAATGGAATCATTTATCCAATCTCTGACAGCTCGTGGGTGAGTCCTGTGCAAGTGGTGCCAAAGAAGTCGGGAATCACTGTGGTTAAGAACGATGATGATGAGCTTATACCTACTCGGATTCAGACAGGATGGCGAGTGTGTATTGATTACAGAAAGCTCAATGCGGAGACAAGAAAGGATCATTTTCCTTTGCCGTTCATTGACCAGATGTTGGAACGTCTAGCCGGACATGAATATTATTGCTTTCTCGATGGGTACTCCGGTTATAATCAGATCCCAATAGCTCCTGAGGATCAGGAGAAGACTACATTCACATGTCCGTTTGGAACATTTGCATACAGACGCATGCCCTTTGGGTTATGCAACGCACCTGCAACATTCCAACGATGTAAGCTCAGCATCTTTTCCGACATGGTGGAAAGATTCCTCGAGGTATTTATGGATGATTTTTCAATCTTTGGAGATTCCTTCTCAGAATGCCTTCACCATCTCAACCTAGTTCTTGCTCGATGCAAAGAAAAGAATCTAACATTGAATTAGGAGAAGTGTCATTTTATGGTCCAACAAGGCATTGTTCTGGGTCATGTAATCTCAAAGAAAGGGATAGAGGTGGACAAAGCGAAAGTGGATTTGATAGCTCATCTCCCACCTCCTAAATCAGTTAAGGATATCAGATCATTCCTGGGACATGCTGGTTTTTATCGACGATTTATACAAAACTTCAGCAAGATTGCTCGCCCATTAACCAGCCTACTCGCCAAGGACGTTCCATTTGTTTTCTCCCCAGAATGCCTTGAGGCATTTGAGATCTTAAAGAAGGAGCTAATTTCAGCCCCTATAATTCATGCACCAGATTGGAGCCAACCCTTTGAGCTAATGTGTGACGCGTCTGATTACGCGATTGGTGCAGTCCTCGGGCAGTGGATTAACAAGCAGCCTCATGTGATCTATTACGCCAGTAGGACACTGAACGATGCGCAACTCAACTACTCTACAACTGAGAAAGAATTCCTAGCTGTGGTTTTTGCGCTTGAAAAGTTTAGGTCTTACTTGATTGGCTCAGAAATCACTGTTTACACTGATCACGCTGAATACTTGCTGACAAAGAAAGACGCGAAGGCACGACTGATAAGGTGGGTTCTGCTACTTCAGGAATTTGATCTGCAAATTAAAGATAAAAAGGGGACTGATAATCTGGTGGCTGATCACATGTCCCGTCTACCAAATGCTCCATCCTCTAATGTACCCATAAACGAGCACTTTCCTGATGAGCAACTGTTTGCCATGATAAGAGAGCCATGGTTCGTTGATATTGTCAACTTCCTTGTGACCAGAAAAACACCTGAAGAATGGTCAAGACAATACAAATATAAATTTCACTCTCAATTGAAATACTTCTATTGGGATGATCCATATCTGTGGAAGTACTGTCCTGATCAGATATTTAGGAGGTGTGTCCCCGAAGAAGAACACAAAAGCATCTTGTCATTCTGTCATGACCAAGCTTGTGGGGGGCATTTCGGAGCGAAGAAGACTGCAGAAAAGGTCCTACAGTGTGGTTTTTATTGGCCCACCCTTTTTAAAGATGCTCACGAGTTCTGCAAATGTTGCACTCATTGTCAACATGTGGGAAAGATCACAAGGAGGAACATGATGCCGTTACACCCAATATTAACGATCGAAATATTTGATGTGTGGGGAATTGACTTCATGGGACCATTCCCAAACTCATTTGGAAATTTTTACATTCTGGTTGCTGTTGATTATATGTCCAATTGGGTAGAAGCTGTCGCAAGCAGGACCAATGACAACAAGGTTGTTATCAAATTTTTAAAAGAGAATATTTTTTCTCGATTTGGTGCGCCACGTGCAATTATCAGCGATAATGGTACCCACTTCTGTAACCGTTCTTTTGAGGCTCTAATGAGAAAGTACTCAATTACTCATAAACTGTCGACTCCTTATCATCCACAAACGAGCGGTCAAGTGGAAGTAAGCAACAGGCAAATCAAGCAGATTCTGGAGAAAACAGTAAATTTGAATCGCAAAGATTGGTCGCTAAAATTAGTTGATGCTCTTTGGGCATATCGAACTGCTTTTAAAACCAATCTTGGAATGTCTCCATATCGGCTTATTTTTGGGAAAGCATGCCATCTACCAGTAGAATTAGAGCATAGAGCCATGTGGGCCATAAAGCAGCTCAATTTTGATCTTGACATGGCAGGCGCACATAGAAAGCTCCAACTCAACGAGTTGGAAGAAATCAGGAATGAAGCGTACGAGAACGCCAGAATCTATAAGGAAAAGACAAAGGTGTTCCATGACAGAGCAATTTTGCGAAAGTCATTTACACCTGGTCAAAAAGTCCTATTATATGATTCTAAGTTGCATTTATTTCCTGGTAAGTTGAGATCCCGATGGACGGGACCATTCTTGGTGCGTGTGGTATTTCCGCATGGGGCAGTGGAAATTGAAGATCCGAAAAACGGTACAGCGTTCAAGGTTAATGGGCAACGTTTAAAGCCGTTCTTCGAAATACCTGTGAGCGATAATGAGGAGGTTATGAATCTTCATGACCCCCAATACACTGGATGAGCTGTTCACACATTGAATCTGTAATTTTATGTATTATATAAAAAACAAAAAAAAAAATCTAACTTTCTGATTCCTTATTTTAGATGCTAACAAAGCAAGTGGGAAAAGTAAGAACATGGCAGACCCAGATATAGACCACAGACTATGGGACGACGAGAATGGTTTTCTGGACTACAACTCGCCGTTTTTGGAATTTGGTTTTGACGAAGGAGAGTCGGTGAATGAATATGTTAACCGAATCATGCAACCAATTGCTACCGACACCGAATTTCATCTGGGTATTCATAATTGGCAACACAGGCTCTATCCACATGTGCCAATGCATGAGAATTTTGTGGGGTTGCGCAACCTTGCACTGCCATCACACACGGGAAGCAGAGATGAGTTAGAACGAGCCTTGAGATTCCTGCTACCAACCCCGAATGATGAACCTGACCAGGAACCTCCAATTGCAAATCATGGTAGCTCAGGTGGAGGTTTGTACATTTTCACTATAACCTGCTTCATCCTTATCCACTTGTTTTAGGAGTTCGAATAACTATAAGGAGTCAGTATAGTGTTTAGAGTCTTTTATTTTTATTTCTTTATTTATTTATTTATTTTTCTCTCTCTCTAACCTTTGTGCCGAGTTTATTACAAGTAATACAGGATAAGCAAGGAGGCATCCACCACATACATGGAGAATTTTCATGGATTCGACAATTGATCTCCTAGTGCACTGTGAGTATTTCTAATTCTAGCATACTGTTCATATTTGTCTATCTTTTGTATGCTTGGAATGTATGGTCATCATGATTGTGTGCACGTTTTGGATGTGTAAATTACATGCCATATTCATTCTTTCTCTGTATTCAAGTATATGCATGAGGACATGGCACAGTTTAGGTATGGGGGGAGATTCATATTTCTTTTGTTTTTAGGAGTCTTTGTGGTTTTGTTTTAGTTTTAGGGTTTTCACTTTATTTCCCTTTTCACTTTAGAGTCTTTAAAAAAAAAATGTGAAAATTTTGAAAACTCTCTGAAAATGAGTAGCTAGTATGTGAGTGATTTAGTATCCATGAGTGAATTTTAAGGGTAAGATCAAGATGAAAGAATTATAAAATCTTAAAATAAAGATGAGAATCTAAAACAGACATACCATCTAAACTTAGTCTAAGTGATTATGTACCAACAGCACTTACACTATTAGTTCATAGGCTTGGGATATTGATTGCAAAAAAAAAAAATTAATTAATTATTATTATTATATAATAAAATAAATATTAATAAGTCTTGTCTTATGGCCTCAGTTGCTTGAGTAATTAAGTTCGTAGGAGTGTCTTTACAATTATTACCCTAAGACCATCTGGTTTGGGAGCATTGACCCAAAGCTCGCTATATGGGTAGCTGAGAAAGCCTAAGAAGACAAGACACTATAAAAATATAATAATTTTGATTATCAATTAGCTAGGTACCTTGGCCTCAGGAAGCCTCGGCATCTACGCGAAAGATAGTTTAAAAAAAATAACTAAAAAAAAAGATAATAATGTTGATTATCAATTAGCTAGGTACCTTGGCCTCAGGAAGCCTCAGTATCTACGCGAAAGATAGTAAAAAAAAAATATATAAAAGTTGTAATTAAATATTCCCAAACTTAAGAACTACATCACGATCACGGGGTACATAGGATCTGAAACTTAGGACAGGTGGTGTAAAGTTTGGATTTGAGACTTTATTTTATAGTCAATATAATTTCTTGAATTGAGGTTTTACTTGAAAATGAAACTCTTGGAAACTGATGATCTTACTAACTAGTTACAAAAAAAAAAAATTGTTTTCCTTTTCTTGATTTTCGGTTATCCTTATTTTAGTTTTATTTATTTTTTAATCTCTAACTTTCTTGGATTTTGTGGGTGTAATCCACTGAAAACCCTCACGAGACAAAACTCGTCCTCTAGGGTAACCTAGGGGTTTAACGGCTTGTTGCACATGCTAAGTGCAACCGTGATTCCTACGAAAGTAAGTTAGAGTAGTTTTGACTTTCTTTTTCTTTTTATTAGTTTTGCTCGAGGACTAGCAAAAGATAGGTGTGGGGGTATTTGATCAGCATGATTTTGTCACATTTTCATACCCATATTTATCTATCATTTGTTTATAAATAATGCTACTCGGATATCTTTAGTCTATTTTGCAGACAAAGTTATTAGGAGAAGACTGGACCACAAAAGACTCTTTCAGACCGTAAAGCACATTAAAATGAGTTGAAGGCGAGATCGGAGGCTTGACACTGTCGGGATCGCTCTACTACGCCTAAAACTGACATCAAAGAGTTCGAGGCCAGTTGGTGTGAAAATGCAATTTTGCAAAAGTCAGGAGCTTAAACGCAAAATGGACAGAGATGTAAAAGTGCAAAATTTAATTCAATAATTCTCCTTGTAATTTTGTATTTGTTTGAATTTTTATGTAAAATAATCAAAACCCTAAGCCTATAAATAGCCAAGGCTAGGGTTTTGAGAGGAGGCTGTTTTTTCACTTTTACGTACAATTTTTTTAGATCTGAGAATTTGAAGTTTCGAATTTTTCTTTTCTCTCAATATTGCTATTTTCTTCTTCTTTGATCTTGATTGATTCATCTCCTTCATTATCAAAAGTCTATTTCTATTTTTTCTGCATCACAACAGTTCCTCCTACATCAGAAAGAAAAAAAAAAAGAAAAGAGAAGAAGAGGCGATGTGCGCCCAAGCATCAAGAAAAAAAAAAGAGAGAGAAAAGGCTACAGAGAGAGAGGTTGTGCCCCTCTCTCTGCGCACAGGACCGGGAGAGGCAAAAGGGCACCAAGTGGCGCCTCTTGATTGGAGCAAGTAGCGGCACCTCTTGCCGCCCTGATTTTGAAGCAAGGCTGCTGCAAGCCTTGTGAGTGGACCAGTGCAAGGGAAAGCCTGCAGGCGCCCCCCTCCGCCTTCAGGTGCAGGTCCCGCAGGTAACACAATTTTCTTTTTATTTTAATTTTGTTTCCTTTTTATACTTTCAGTAGTTTAATAGTTTTCAGTAATCGTTTAATTAAACTTAGATACTCTTAAACTAATTTCATTAGTTCAGTTTATTGTTAATTTAATCATGAGTAGCTAATTTGTTGCAAGCGCTTAGGGAGATGAACCTAGGCTTAACTCTTGTGGACCGAGTCTTTCTCCTATTTATGACGTATGCACACCGATTGATCTATGACTTTTAGGAATTAATTTCTAGAATGACTGGATATTTGACAGGCTATGTATCGGGAATTAATGGTCCATGCTTAGGTTTGTTGCACTCATGTTATCTGTTTAATTTAATTAATTCATCTTTGATGGACTATGTAACAGGATAATAGCTTGTGCTTAAATCTAGTGTCAAGAATTAATGTGCCTTTTAGACATAGAGATTTGGTGTGTATTACAAACTGGTATGGAGACCAAAATTGTCCGCTTGATGCTAGTTTAGGGGATTCGATCCTATGTGCTTGACTTTTCTTTTACTATAATTAGTTCACATAGCTCACAAACCCATAAAATTTTTGATCAATTCGTCCAAAGTGCTGAAACCAAAAGAACCACCTGTCCCTGTGGACCGACCCTCAAGTGCTACAATCGAACGACCGTACGCTTTCGGTTATTTTAAAACGAGGAGACAGAATCTCCCCATCATGGAGCATGCAATAGATGTGCTTGGTGAAGCTACACTAGCATGGCAAACATGTGAGTCTATATCAATTTTTAAAGATTCATTTTTCTTTAAAACTAAATCTAATTCTTTTGTGATGAAATCAATTTCATTTTTCAAAGAATGATTATCTTTTACAATAAAATCTAATTTTGAAGATAAAACTTCATTGTTTTTCAAAACATCATCACAATCATTTTTACTTTTCAAAAATTCATTTTCCTTTAGAGCAAATCTAGTTGAGATTTAAGTGAGTCACGTTCACTAGCAATCTCTTCCTTCTCTTGCAAAATCAATTCAAAACTTGAACACAAATCCTTATATTCTTCTTTTAGTTCAAAATTTTTCTTTTTCAAAAGGTCATGTTTTTCCAAAAAATTTTCAAGCTTTGTAGCAAGTTCTACATTTAAGGTTTGTACTTCTAAACACCCATAGCAATAGGAACTAGAGCTATCATCTAGTTGAGATTCCGATTGTACCTCAAGGGAGTCATTCCCTTGGACCATGAGGCAACACTCGCGGACTTGTCTCCCCTAGATCTCCTCATCTTATCGATAATCTTTGGTAGCTCGGGAGAAGTCAAAATGCTCCAAACTGTAAAAGCCGAATCATAATGAGCAAACACATATAAAAGATCTTTATCAAGAGATGCTCTAAGTGTCTTAAGGGCTAGTGCATTGGCCTTTCTATGCTTGCTATCATTGGGGTAGGATTCTTTAGTGGTGGCATGATAAACTTTATGTCCTAGGGTTTTCAAATGACAACTCATCTTGGCCTTCCAAATATCAAGTCTAGAAATATCAAACATAGGAGGGCTATCCATGAGTGCAAACTATATGTGTGCAAATGCAAATGAAGATTAGCAAACCAAGATCTCACTCCTAGGTGGTTAAACCTAAATATCAGGAGCGTAGGCTCTGATACCAATTGAAATCACCTAGAGGGGGGTGAATAAGTGATAATGCTAATCTAATGAACTAAATGCGGAATTTAAAAACTAATTGCAATTACACTAAATGCAACCAATAAGAGATGCACACACAACCAAGCCAAGCATATAAATATGAATCATCAATATGAAATAATGAAAGGCACAATGCAAAGAGAGAGAAAGAGAGTAAGAGTCAATGGATTAAGCGCAAACAACAAGATTTATTTCGAGGTTCGAGTACCCAGCTCTACATCCCCGCCTTCACCCAGAAGGATTTCGAATCCACTAGCTTGTCCACAAAGGACTCCCACACAGTGAACCTTCACCGAGGATTTGGGGCAATGCAATAACTAGGAGTACCCAACTCCTCTCTTTACAACCACAACCTCTCACTAGAGGCAAAGCACCAAGCCAACCAAAACAATCACCTCACAACTTGAGGGATAAGCACAAAGCTATACAAGGATCACCTCACAACTAGAGGGATGCAACCCACTTGCACAACCTCCTCAACACTATGAGGGAAAGGTACAAAGCCAAGCAAAAATAGGGTTTACAACTTGGTGATCAAAAGATCACAAACCAATCTCTTTTTCCCACAAACACAAAGACCCTATAGATAGGATAGAATGAAGCTCAAGTGTGGAAAACAAAGTGTTTAAAACAAAGAAAAATCACTTGAGAAATCTCCACAAAGATATAAAATGATTAGACCAAAACAAATTCCCAAAAGACTATTTTTCTTTGAAATAATGAAACACTTTTAAAAACAGTAAAGATTGATCTTTTTAGCACAAAGAAACTCTTTTCAAACTTGTATAAACACTAGAGAAAGCTCAGAAATTTTAGCCCAAAAATTCTTGGTGAAAACTGGTCACAAATGGGGTTTTTATAGCCTCTTTAAAAATATAGCCGTTTCAGCCAAAATGGTCAGATTTTACCATCCGGTCAACTGGCCGGTCGATCGGCCAACGGTCAATTTTTGACCGTTAGCGGCTACCGGTCGACCGCCCGGTCGACCGGGCCCTGAACTAGAGAGCAACGGCTCTCTGGCCGGTCGACCGCCCGGTCGACCGGAGCAACACGAGAGTGGGTTGCTTTCAGTCGGTCGACCGCTCGGTCGACCGGCTTAATGTGCAGGCCAGCGTGCACGTTTTGTGCACGTCGGTCGACCGGTCCGGTCGACCGGACCGGTCGACCGCCAGAGCCTGGCAGGCTATATTATGGGACAGAAAATATAGGTTTTTAATGGCTTAAAAATTCCCATAAAATCTCTAAAATTCCACAAAAATAGTTTTATCATTATACCTTGAAATACAAACTTGTGTTAAAAATTTCAACACAAATCTCAAACATTTTGAACCATTTTTGTGTTAAGGAAATATTACCGAAAACCAAAACCTGTATTTTTTCAAACTTAGATTTTTCAATAGGAAATCTGATTTTTCCAAAACTCATTCAAATACAAAAACATGATACTTAAACACTTTTAGGCATGTTGCATATGGATATAGTCCAATATACATGAAACATATACATATCCATGTTTTTGACTTTAATTCCAAAAATATGTTTTGTTAAGAATACCAAAACACCAAACTCATGAAATAGACTATCAAACTAAGTTTGTTTAAATAGATGAAGCATGTATGTATATAGAACATATCTAATATACATAAAAACATGTAAACTTATTTTGATACTAATCTATTCATGAAAACCAAGATCGGTTAAACCAATCAAACCGAAAATCGAATCCAAAACATGAAACGTGTGTGTGTTGTGAACTTGAGCATATCACAGTATTCTAATCTTTACAAATGGATCTAAACACAAAACTAAACTAGGTACCGAGGTCTTCTTGTAGAGCGTCGTCTCCAAGCCGACTCAATCCAAAACTCCGTAATCTACCGAGTTAGACTCCAACGAGTGCTATGTAAGATCTTGATGCTCGGGCTCTGGAATCACCATGTGAAAGCTTCCAAACCATCTTGTTGAAGCTAATCACCAACTAATATCTTGAATAAAGATCTGAAACTAAAATCACAAGATTATTAGTACACATAACTACATGAGTTAATCATCATCAAAACTAGAGTGGATGGCCTCTGGGCCAACAGATTCTTCATGTACCTTTCTATATTTCTCTTAAAGTCAGTCATTCTCCTTTCAAGCTGAGGATTCTGAAAGGAAGGTTGTGGAGGTTGGTTGGGAAAATTTTGTTGATAGTGTGAAAAATTGTTGGGAGAATTGTGAGGATGATTTGGAAAGTTGGGTTGATGATTGGAAGAATTATTGGAATGATGGAAGTGGCTTGCATTGTTTGACTGTGGGTTGTCATTATTTTGTTGGCTCCATGAGAAATTTGGGTGATTTTCTAAGTCAGGATTGTACGTTGGAGCGTAAGGATCATTGTTCGGCCTTGAAAAGGCCGCATTCATCGGTTCAGAAAGGAGTTGTTGAGCTTTAACTACAAGACAATCCTCAAACAAATGATTCATGGCCTGACAGTAGGTACAACCCGGAGTTGAAAATTGGTTCGGGCTGACTTGATTGACTGGACTTTGTTCCTTAGTTTCTAAAGCTTCCAGTCTTCTCGCTAGGTTAGCTAACTTAGCCTCGTTAGCTATGGATGACTCAATTGAATGGAGACCTCCTCTTGAAGAGATAGAGTTTGGATTCCTAGAGCTTTCACTAGTAGGTTCCCATTGGATGGTCTTTTGAGCTAGATTCTCATATAAATCCCATCCTTCATGCTCATCCTTCTACAAGAATCCCCTTGGCACATACTTTCTAAGAGGGTCTTGGTTGAGTAGTCTAGACTGTCATAAAGAATTTGGCATTGTCGCCATTTCTCTATTCCATGATGAGGACATTGGATAAGGAGGTTTTTGAAGCGTTCAAAGTACCTCCAAAATGGTTCACTAGGTTCTTACTTGAACTGTATGATGTTTTTCCTAACGAGAGCGGTCTTATGAATTGGATAGAATTTCTTCAAGAAGACCTTGATGAAACCATCCCAGGATGTGATAGAGCTGGCCGCTAAGCTATAAAGCCATTTCTTGGCTAAGTCCTTAAGAGCAAATGGGACAAATCTCAACCTAATAGCATCATCTGCAAGGTGTGGGTTTTTATCATTAAACATACTTCTTCATATTCTCTTATGAAGAAATAAACATCTTCGGACTCTAAGCCATGGAACTTAGGGAGTGTGTTGATGAACTGTGGCTTAAGCTTAAAGTTGTGTTCACGAACCGATGGAAGTTAGATGTAGGATGAAAATGAGGTTCTAATGGGATAGAACCTATCCTGCAATAATGTTGGTTGAGCCATAACCGGATCTGGTCTTGGTTCAAACTTGGGTAGTGATGTGTTTCTAGTCAACCTAGATGAGTCAGGGTCTCTTAACCACACTTGCATACACAAACACAATCACAATCACAAACAAGTTTACCAACAGTCAACAAGAGTAATCAACCAAGCCTAGTCTAAGGTAACCTCGACCTAGACAACTCCTAACTGGTTGATTGTCCACAGGAGGTATAATATAGACTATGACCACAAGCTAATCAGTCAGGTCAGGGCAAGATTGACGGGAGGTTATCCGTCAAAGACGTTCCTTAATTAAGTAACCACCAACCTTCGGGCTTTCAGTCCTTAATCCCCTTCCTAGACACTGATTTGGTAGGAGTCAAATTTCAACACCTTCCCCCTTAGGATAATCTCCTAGTGAGTTCAAGATGTCCCTAAGACCAACGTCTATCAGATTTTACTTAGGTTTAGATTGTGCGTGCTTGGAGATGGTTTGTGAGCTAAGGAAGGGTAATGACTTTCCCACCTTATCTTGAATTGGGTTTTACCCTTAGAATTTATTATGCAAAGTGTTCAAAATATAGAAAAGTAATATTCAAAATCAAAATATCACCCAAGAATGTTTCCTAAACTATATGCTATGCATACGTACCTTGTCTCTAGCTCTCTTCAACAGTAATTGTAAAAATAAACGTAATTAGACTAATACCTAGAATGCAAGTCTAAACGTTTTTTAAGCAATTAACAATCACTCAAATTACTGTTGGATTAAAACAGGGATGGTGAATAACAGATATAGCAAGAATATAACACACAAAAACTTAATTTTTACAAGCAATATGTCCTGCAAAAAAAAAATTTAGTAGTCCCACAAAAATTGCAATTTTTGCACTAGCAATTTCTTGAAATTCTGTTTTCTACTTTCGAGAGTAGGGGCACAGAATAGCAAGTCTTCTCCTGCAAAGCTTGAATGCTAGATCTGAATCTTGGTATCCCTGAAACAACACACCAAACTTGTTAAAAAAACAAATACAACGTTTCCTCCCCGGCAATGGTGACAAAAATTTGATTGTAAAATGAAAGAGTAAGGATTTACCGTGTAGCTTTGGGCTAACGGGTCGTGTTCACGAGGAGGAATGCGATAGAAGTTTTTCAGTGTTTTGTTTAAAAAGCTAAGAATGGTGCTAGTTTTTTAGTTAAAAAGAGAATGAAGAGAAGCGAAATGATTAAAAAAAAACTTAAAATTCGGAGAAGGCTTTGGAGAAGGTGATTTAAAAAACTTGAAAATTGTTTAGTTGATTTTAATATAAGAAGGAGAAAATCTGGGCTCACTAATTTTTAACTCAACTATGTACTTATCTCAAGAACATTTGGGGTGCATCATTTTTATTATAAGCCAAAAACCTTTAGTTTCTTTTAATGTCCAAGTAAAACAAATAAGATCGTTCCATTTAAATCTTAAGTCCTTTCGTTATAAATCATTAAGAAGTGAATGTTAAACCATCAAGCGTGAAGAAGCAAGTATGGAATAAAATCAGTTCAAAAAGATTTGTGCTTTAAAAGTCTAAGTTTAAAATAAAGAAATCCTCATGTGCTTTCAAGAACGAAGTTTTAACTAAGGTACTTTCTGATTCAAAAAGTGTGCTTTTATGAAAATCAATCAAGAGAGAGGTGATAGAAGAGGTCCATTAGTGAGCCCAGAAAATGAATTAGCTAATTATTATGAACTGAAAATAAACAAGAGAATGACAATTAAACTTGAACATACCGAATTCGAGTTGAGTTGATCAAGCAAGTAGAAGCTCCTTTGATTGTCACTTCAAAGACGAATTACACACTCAATTCCACTCTTCTCTCTGGTGTTTGCACTGAACTACAAATTATAAAACAAAAATACAACTTCTATACTCTCTAACAAAGAACCTAAGCCTTAAAAATAAAGAGAAATTCTAATCCTAGTCTTTGCTCCTTTTTCAGTACAAAACCCAAGCTTTTATGGCAAAAACCCAGAGGGCCGGAGTAAGGAGATAAGGGGAGCAAACGCTCCCCTTATCTCCGCCAACTGTTGGCCCAGAGGCCATTCCATTCTAGTTTTGATGATGATTAACTCATGTAGTTATGTTTACTAATAATCTTGTGATGTTTAGTTTCAGATACTTAATCAAGATATTAGTAGGTGATTAGCTTCAATAAGATATTTTAGAGCTTTCACATGGTGATTCAAGAGTCCGAGCATCAAAGTTCATATCTAGCACTCGTTGGAGTCAAGCTCGGTGGATCACGTTTGGATCGAGTCGACTTGGAGACGGCGTTCTACAAGAAGACTTCGGTACATAGTTTAGTTATGTTTTAGATCCATTGTAAAGTTAGATAGTGTGATATGCTCAAGTTCACAACACATACACACTTGTTCAAAGTTTCGTGTTTTGGTTTTCAGTTTTTGGTTTAACCGATCTTGGTTTTCATAAATAGATAGAATCAACAAGTTTACATAGTTTAATGTATATTAGATTTGTTCTATATACATCTATGCTTCAACTATTTAAACAAACTTAGTTTGATAGTCTATTTCATGAGTTTGATGTTTTGGTATTTTAACAAAACATATTTTTGGATTTTTAGTCAAAAACATTGATATATATATATATATATATATTATATATATATTATATATATATATATATATATATATATATATATATATATATATATCTTTCATGTATATTGGATTATATCCATATACTATATGCTTCAAGTTGTTTAAGTATCATGTTTTTGTATTTGGATGAGTTTTGGATAAAACAATTTTTCATCTCAAAAATTCAAGTTTTGGAAAATACAGATTTTAGTTTTCGGCAAAATTTCTAAGTCACAAAAATGGTTCAAATTGTTTGAAATATGTGTTGAATTTTTTCACACATGTTTTTTTATCAAAGTATTATACTAAAACTATTTTTGTGAATTTTTAGAGAATTTATGGGATTTATTTGATGATTAAAAACTAAGTTTTTCAAGTCCCTAAATCTGTCTGCTAGGCTCTGGCGGTCGACCGACCGGTCGACCGGACCAGGAGCCGGTCGACTGGATCGGTCGACCGGACGTTCACACAAACGTGCACGCAGCCAGCCCCTTGGCCGGTCGACCGAGCGGTCGACCGACTGAAGGCAACCCACTCTCGGGTTGCCCCAGTTGACCGGGCGGTCGACCCCAGAGAGCCGTTGCTCTCTGGTTCAGGGCTCGGTCGACCGGCGGTCGACCGGAAGGCTCAACGGTCAATTTTTTGACCGTTGGCCGGTCGACCGGAGGCCAATTTGGGCCTAGTCAGCTCCCAATGGCTAGTTTCTTCTCTAGCCTATATATTTGGGTTTTGTGGGCTGTTTTGTGTAAGATTTCCAAGAGCAAAATTTCTCCTATTCTCTAGTGTTTTAAAAGCAAGTTTTCAAAAGAGTTTATTGGTTTTTAAAGATCATTCTTTATTTATTTCAAGAGTTGAAAAAATCAAAGAAAAATATAGATTTGGGATATTTGCCTTGTTCTTCATTTCTATCAAATACTAAGTTGTTTTCCCAAGTATTTTTCCTTGTAATTTGTTTTCTAACATCTTGATTTCTCACACTTGAGCCATATCATTCTATCCTATCTATAGGATCTTTATTTTGTGAGAAATTAGTTTGTGGTTGTGGAAACCACCAAGTTGTAAACCCCCTTGTTTGTGTTACCCTCTAGTGAGAGGTGATTGTGTGTATCCCTCTAGTGAGAGGTTGATAGTGGAGGTTGTGCTGG